>JAJIBD010012777.1:0-44151 GCA_021461705.1 Cryptotis parvus | reverse complement strand
TCCCATGCTGAGAGAAAACTCCTGGCAGTGCTGGAGGGACCACAGGAGGTGATGGAGTCCAGCCGGTATTACTCCAGTGCAAGGCAAATGCCCTACATGCTCTACTTCTCTCTTTTTATTTATTTTTTTGGGGCGGAAACTCATCCAGTATTACCTCCCATACTATCTCTCCACCCCTATGTTTTTCTTTCTTTTTTTCCCCTTTTCTTGTTGTTTGGTTGATTTGAGTCACACTCAGCGATGCCCTCCGCACTTGGCTCTACATGCCCGACACGACATATGTGGTCCCCTGAGCACCTCCAGGAGTGATTGCTTAGCACAGTCAGGAGTAAGCCCTGAGCATTGCTGAATGTGGCTCCCAATCAAAGGACAAAGAGGAGGCCTGGAGCAATAATACAGCAGGCAGGGTGTTTGCCTTGACACAGCTGACCTGGGTTTGATCCTCGTCATCCCATATGTTCCCCTGAGCACCACCAGGAGTAACCTGAGCATCGCTGAGTGTGACTCAAACCAACCAACCAGGAGTAATTCCTGAGTGCAGAGCCAGGAGTAACTCCTGAGCATCGCCAGGTATGACCCAAAAAGCAAATAGAAAAACCTCATGATAAGGGACAAAAAATCTACTTAAGGGGCTTGAGCGATTGTCCAGAAGGTAGGGCGTTTGCCTTGCACGCAGCCAACCTGGGTTCGATCCTCGGCATCCCATATGGTCCCTGGAGCACCGCCAGGAGTAATTCCTGAGTGAAAAGCCAGGAGTAACCCCTGAGCATTGCCGGGTGTGACCAAGAAAGCAAAAATAATAATAATAATAATAATAATAATAATAAATCTACTAAGGATATTAAACTATGACCTGCTCCAGTCACAGCAGTTTCTCCTGGCCCTCCACACCCATAGATCCTCGTGATTCCTGGCGGGCAGGATCTGGCTGTTTCCACTGCTAAGCTCACTCTGTGCTCTCAATCCCAGGAGGCCTGACAGTTTCCTTCATGTCAGACTGGCAGTTACTTCTAGGCTTGACGATGTATTACATTTGTGATGACTATCTTGGCACAGGACCTGAAAGATAGCACAGCAGGAAAGGCGTTGGTCTTGCATGCAGCCAGTGCTGGTTCGATCCTTGGTAAAGCACCGAGTCCCACAGGGAGGTGATCCCTGAGCCCAGAGTCAGAAATAAATAAGCCTGGGGCCGGAGTGATAGCCCAGCAGGTAGGGGGTTTGCCTTGCCGCAGCCGGCCTGTGCCGACCTGGGTTCGATCCCGGCATCCCATATGGTCGCCCGAGCACCGCCAGGAGTAATTCCTGAGTGTAGAGCCAGGAGAAACCCCTGAGCATTGCCGGGTGTGACCCCCCAAAAAAAAAAGAAATAAGCCTGATCACTGCCAGGTGTAGCAAAAGAGGGGGGAGAGGGATCGTGGGGGAATAAAGTGAGTCAAAGGGTGAGGAGCAGACCCGTCACCCTTTGGCTCACACAGAGGAGGGATGGACACTGGACCTTTCAGTAACAGTATTGCAAACCAGTGTCTGAAAGGGAGAGAGAAGAAAAATGTATGCCATAGAGGCAGGCTGTGCCTGGAGGGGGAATGGTGAGTTGGTGGTGAGAGATGTATACTGAGGAAGGGATGCGTGCTGGAACATGGTATGATGGATACTCAGCAACTTTGTAACTGTATTCCACATGATTAAACTCAATCATCAGCAACTTTGTAACTGTATCTCACATGATTCAATGAGAAACATGATTAAGAAAAAGGTCATGGCACAATCCACCTGCTCCCACAGTCCCAAGATAAAAATCATTTCTTATCAAAGACAAAAAAGTAACATTCTATTACTGTACACTACCAAACAGGGCAAAGTTGATCAGCTGAGAACTGCCAGGAATGATTTCTTTGTGCAGAGCCAGGAGTAACCCCTGAGCATCACTGGGTATGATCCAAGAAGCCAAAAACCGAAATAATTGGCTTACAGAAGGGTAGCTGCACTGCGAGAGCTTGGAGCTGGAGTCTTCCCAGAATCTTCCTCTCCACTACTCTGAATCTCCATTTTCCTATCTATTAACAGAGGCTTTGGACCGAGTGGAATAAGAGCTGTTTTCACTGGAGACTTAGCCCTGACCCCCGCTCAGGACCACTCCAGACTCAGGGCTGGCTCTTGCTCAGAGGCTGAAACTTGGTCTTGTGCCTCTGGAGCACACAGGCTGCTTGCCACGTGTGCCCATAAAATGCTGCAAAACTCTCCGGAGCTGCTCCGTCACCTGCAAGCGAAGTTAATGAAAACTCCTACCTCCTAGGGTCGATATGAGAATGAATCGAGCTAATGTTTGCACAACCCAAGGACCATGTCTGGCTTTCTAAAAACAGCAGTTATTGAACATATTGAAGAAACTTTAGAAGCAGGGGCGACAGTACAGTGGGGAGGGTGTTATCCTTGCACGCGGCGATCCGGGTTTGTCCCCAGCATTCCATATGGTCCCCCGAGAAGCGTCAGGGCTAATTCCTGAGTGTGATCCAGGAGTAAACTCTGAGCATTGAGGGAGTGTGACCGCAAAAAAAAAAAAAAAGAAAAAGAAAAGAAAAAGAAAAGAAAAGAAAAAGAAAGAAAGAAAAAAAATGAAAACCAAAAATACAAGCAGACAGGGTTACAAAATTTGTAGGGCATTTTTATTATCATACAGAGCACCAACACGCCCCACTCACCCCCTAAACCCCAAATTAGGCGATTCAGAAACTAATCACAGTAGGGACCTTTCCAGGAGGCGTCAGAACCGTTGGATAATAATTATAATGATAAAGAGGAGTTCCCAGGAGGGGTGGCGGTCTGGGCCCCCAAACATCTCCGGGTCAGCCCTCCCTCACTTTCCGCCCACCTAGCCTGGTCAAGCAACACATGGGTGGACAGGAGCAGGGAAGCGTCCCGCCGGCCGCCGGACAGGGGGATCCGGCCGCATCCCTCGCCGAGCTCGCGAGGGGGCGCGCGTTCTCGGAGCTCGAGGGGGCCGGGCGCGGAGGTGGGGTCGCGCCACGCGGCGCGGCCAATGGCAGCGCGCGCTGGGAGTCCGGAGGTCCGCGACCGGACGGCTGAAAACCCGGCGAGCCGAGGCCCGGCTGCAAGCGGGTGCGCGCGAGGCGGACCCGTTCTCCGAGCCCGGCGCGCGTAACCCTGCGGGCCCAGCGCGCGCGCCTGGCAGCCCCTGCCCAGCCCCTGACGGCCGGCGGCGCGGAGTCTCCGAGGTGCCCCGATGGCTCCCGAATCCCCGGCCCAGGGCTCCAGCCCGCGCTACTTCACCTGGGAAGAGGTGGCGAAGCGCTCCGGGAGAGAGAAGGAGAGATGGCTCGTGATCGAACGCAAAGTGTACAACATCAGCGAGTTTGTCCGCCGCCACCCGGGGCTCCCGGGTCATCAGCCACTATGCGGGACAGGACGCCACGGTGAGCGAGCGCTGCCCGGCCGGGGGACCACGGCCCGGTGGCTCTGCGCCGCGTAGCCAGCCGGGCACCTCGGGCAGCAGGGTCCCGAGCAGACCTGTTGCCCGCTGTACCGGGTATGCTTGCGGGCCAGAAGCTGGGCGTGAAAATGGAGCCCGGGTGCAGGCCTGCAGCGTGCACGCACGAACAAAGGGCCGCGGCGCCCGGGCGAACTCTGCGGTCTTGGTGGTGGGCAGGCCCCGGAGCTAGCCAGGAAGGAAGGACGCGAGCGCGGATTTTGTGCCGAGCTGTCCGGACCGCAGCTGGCCGGGTAGGGCGTGCAGCGGGTCCGCACTGGCTGCGGGACAAGAAGCCGCCCTCGGAGTCAAACTAGGTCGGGGAGGGAAGCCACCTGCGCGCGCCGCTTGGGGACCGGTCCGGGCGATGGCTGGTAGGGGGTATGGGCTTTAGGCGCATATAGGGGGTGGGGGGCGGCGAGCTGCAAGTGAGGACCCGGAGCGGCCTCAAAATCCTCCCCCCTCCCCCCAGCCATTCTCCGAAAGCCCTGGGCTACTCTAGACCCAGCCTGGGGTAGCGTCAGCCCAGCGGGGGCTAGGTGCACCCCAGCCTCCCACAACCCCCCCTGCCCCCCGCAGCTGCTCTCGAATCTTGGCACCCAAAGGTTGGAGCGTCCCTGCGCTGCGCCCTGTATCCTCTCCAGTGCCCCCACTGCCCCTCTCCCATCTAGGGCTCAAAGTGCCGCAGGCTACCAGGGTTCCGTCCCCTAGCAGACGAATTTAGTGGTCAATCGCCCCCCATCCCCCGCCATCTGACTTCACCCATGGGGGTGTCCGGGGTAGTAGGGAGTGTGGCCGCGGCCGGAGCCTGCACGCGCCTTCCGGGAATCCCGCAGCAGAGACGGACAGCGGCGAGGCGGGGGCCCAGCGCCTGCGCACACAAAGCCCCCCACGGCCCCCGGGCTTCCCGCTACGCGCCCTAGGGGCGGGGGCCCGCGATTGGTCTGGACGAGTGGTGCCACCAGCTGCCGGCTCCGCCCCGACTCCCTCCAACGTGCAGGGCCTGGGGCCTGACCTAGGGACAAGGAATCTGGAAGGGTGGGCCCCACCTCCCCTACTCCAGAGCCGCCCCAGGGCTGTTGGGAAGGCCCGAGTTTCCTGGGAAACCTGGACCTTCTTGGATCCTCTTGGTGCGCGCGCTCAAGTCTTGTTCTCCTGCTTGCGGTGTATGGGGAAAGGGAGTTTGCTAAAGGCCCACAGAGCGCAGGAGCCACAGTAGAGCGGCTAGGGCGCGTGTGTTTTATTATTTTTTTTATTATTATTATTTTTTGCTTTTTGGGTCACACCCGGCGATGCTCAGGGGTTACTCCTGGCTCTGCACTCAGGAATTACTCCTGGCAGTGCTCAGGGGACTATATGGGATGCCGGGATCGAACCCAGGCTGGCCCAGGCCGGCCGCAGGCAAGGCAAACGCCCTACCGCTGCTATCGCTCCGGCCCGGGCACGTGTTTTTAGAGTGGCGGATCTGGGTTCGTCCCTGGCAACTTCTGGTCCTTGAGCACAAAGCCAGAAGTAAGCCTCAGCACTGCCAGGTGTACCCGGAACTAAATAAAATAAAATAAAATAAAATGGAAAAAAATTTGAAGGGCCACAGAAAAAACTCCGAGAAGCAGCCTTGTCGCACCAAGCCCTTCGGGCTGCTTCCGGCTCTACCTAAATTCCAGCCATGCAGAACTGCCCCTCTCTGGTCTGCCTCACTGGCACTGTCGCAGAACCCATATACTGGGGGATCCTGGACTCTGGAAAGGCCCAGCACCCGGAAGGGCTGCTAGCTGGGGGGTGGGGTTGGCTATGAAGCCGGAAACACGCCTCTGCCCCCTGGAGTCCTCTCGCACCTGCTGCCTTCCTCATGTGGCCCCCGTTCTCCCACCCCTACAGGACCCTTTTGTGGCCTTCCACATTAACCAGGACCTGGTGCGGAAGTACATGCGTGCCCTCCTGATCGGAGAGCTGGCCCCGAGCAGCCCAGCTTTGAACCCAACAAGAATGTGAGACACCCCCGTAGCCCCCACGTGGTGGAGGTGGGGCCATGGTGGGAGGGAGAGAGGCCCAGGTGGTCCCACTGGAGCCCCCAGTCTGGTGCCTTGGAGGCTGGAGCGACAGTTGCCAGGCATGCAGCTGACCCGTGTTGGATCCCCGGCATCCAATAGGGTTCCCCTGGGCACCACCAGGAGTAATTCCTGAATGCAGAGCCAGGAGTAAGCCCTGAGCATCACTGGGTGTCACCAAAAGAGTGCGGCTGATGGAGCTGGGCTCAACATCCCCGCCGGCACTCAGCCGTCCATGCACCTGCCCGTGGAGGGGCAGTTCCCCTCGTGGAGCTCTGAGGTGACCTCGTGCCCGGGTCACACAGGCCGGGTTGCGTTGCCCAGACAGAGCCCTGCCTCTGTGGGGGCCTCGCCTTTCCCTGTGGCCTCCCCTGGTGTCCAGCCCTGCGGAGTGGGAGGGGACGGCTGGGAGGAGTGGGGGCTGCGCTCCCCCCCCGCCCCAGAAAGCACTGGTGGATGAGTTTCGGGAGCTGCGGGCCACCGTGGAGCGAATGGGGCTCCTGAAGGCGAACCCCCGTCTTCTTCCTGCTTAACCTGCTGCACATCCTGCTGCTCGGCGTGGCCGCGTGGCTCACGCTGCGCTTCTTCGGCACGTCCCTGGTGCCCTTCGTGCTGTGCGCCGTGCTCCTGAGCGCCGTACAGGTGAGGGGCCCGCATGCGGTCCGCGATCGAGCTGGCCGTGTCTGCGTCTACACGGAGCCTTCGCTTCTCACAGCCTCTCCTCCGAGGGTCCCCCTCTTCCTGCGCGTGGGTCAGGTCCTGCCACTGCCGCGCGCTCTGAGAACCCACCACGGGCACCCCACGGCCCAGATGATAATACGGGGAATGTGGTCCCTGCCCGGCAACACGGTCCGTGGGCGAGCCCGAGCCTCTGGTCTGTGTTCTGGGACCTTAGACTGTCGCACACACATGCGCACATGCACACGCACGCCGCACGCACGCATTCGCTCCTCCCCGCCCCCAACACACGCCCTGGGGTGCGGGGAGAGGCAGAGGCGGCTGCCGCCCGGCTCAGCTCCGCTCCGCCCCGCCCCAGGCCCAGGCCGGCTGGCTGCAGCATGATTTCGGCCACTTGTCTGTCTTCCGCACGTCCACCTGGAACCACTTGGTGCACCACTTTGTCATCGGCCACCTGAAGGTCCGTGGGCTGGGGGCGGGGTGGGGGGCGGTGTCCTCTGGAAGTGCAGGCTGCCCGGGAGAGGCGCGGACTCCACTCACCGTCGCGTCCCTGCTGTGCCCTAGGGGGCCCGGCCAGCTGGTGGAACCACATGCACTTCCAGCACCACGCCAAGCCCAACTGCTTCCGCAAAGACCCGGCGTCAACATGCACCCCCTTGTTCTTTGCCCTGGGGAAGGTCCTGTCTGTGGAGGTGAGCAGCGGCGGGGCCGTGAGCTTCTGGGGGAGCCACTCACTGATGCTAAGGTGGGCAGGACATGGGGTGGGGATGCAAAGGGCAGGCTGGAGGCCTTCCACCGTGCTGCCCAGGGTAACCCCCTCACGGCTAGTATAAAGGCTCCTGTCCATAGCGGTGGCTGGCCGTCTTTGGGGGGTACTTTTTTGGACACGCATCCCTGTGTTGGCTGTATCCGCTCTCGAGCCCTTGAAGCCCTGCGTGTTGGCCTTCCCTCAAGGTCGGGCTTGTATTTTTTTCTGTTTGGGTCACACCAGGCGATGCTCAGGAGTTACTCCTGGCGGTGCTCGGGGACCATATGGGATGCCGGATCGAACCCTGATCGGCCACATACAAAGCAAACACCCTTCCCGCTGTGCTATTGTGTGGCCCCCTTTCCACAGCCTCTTGATAAGCGCAGGAGTCCTGAGAACCGGCTAGAGGTCGGGCTGGTGGTCCAGGAAGCTAGCGACACTACTCCCCGCCACCCGCTGGGCCTCAACTCCCGCAGTGGAGGGGCCGGGCAGGGGGTGCGAGAGCTGACTGTGCGCTTGTCTCCACAGCTCGGGAGACAGAAGAAGAGGCATATGCCCTATAACCACCAGCACAAATACTTCTTCCTGAGTGAGTCTGAGGGAGGCGGGAAGGCGGGAAGGGCCACCCTGCCCACCTATCTCCTGGCCTGACCTTTGGGCCAAGGCCACAGGGGTGAGGGCGGGGCAGGAAGCCCCCACACACCTATCCCATCACTGCCCCCTGGCTTCCCCTGAGAACTCATATGGGTGCCTCCTGGTTAAGCCCTTTTTTTTTTCTTTTGCTTTTTTGGGTCACACCGGCAATGCTCAGGGGTCATTCCTGGCTCTGCACTCAGGAATTTCTCCTGGCGGTGCTCGGGAACTATATGGGTTGCTGGGGATCGAACCCTGTTGGCCGTGTGCAAGGCAAACGCCCTCCCTGCTGGACTACCGCTCCAGCCCCCTGATTAAGCCTTAAACCTCTCCCAGCCTTGTCAAAGCCAGACCTCCTGGGTCAAGGTCACCCTGGGGACACAGTGAGGGGACAGAGGGGGGCCAGCCAGGGGCTGGCGGCTCCTGTCCCAGGCAGCAGGTCCCAACATCTGAGATCCGAGAGGACGTGGACCTCATCACACCGCTGGGGGGCTAGTGGCTGGGGCGAAGGGGTCCGCTTCAGCTCTCACAGTTTAAAAAAGAAGTCCTGTTTCCTGGGCACATTGCCCTAACGGGCACATGGGTGCTGGGACATGTGCTCTGGTGGAGGGACAGGTGTTGGAGCCCTGTATGACTGAAACCCAGTCGTGGACAGCTTTAGAATGGTCTGTCTCGTGGTGACTCAATAATTGATTAATTAATAGAAAAATAGAATAACAAATTCTAATAATCAATAGAATAAAAAAGGAGGTCCACAACCTGTCCCCAGGAGAACTGGGCTAACATTTCCCTGGTCTAAGGAGTGTTCCGGGCCCTGGGACACAGCACGGCCCACGCTTACACGCGCATGCACAGACACAGTGCCTCACTCAGCATTCCTCCCCACGTGTACACCGCCCTCACACACTCAGTGTCTTGCACAGTGTGTTACACTTGGCCTCTCACACGGCCCGTGTAGACAGTGTCTTACACACACAGCATCTTAATGTCCTCACGCAGTTTCGCACACCAGTGCTTCACACACGGATCTCCCACCGTATCGTACACAGCGTTTCTCTAAGATGCACCCAGGAATCGGCAGGTGACAGCCAGGTTAGGCAGAGGCCAGTGGGCAGCCCCTGGAGGCCAGGGGTCGTGTGTCTCCAGCCCCAAGGCCTCTTGGTCCTGCCTGTGTGCCCAGCTCAGTGCTTGCCGGGCAGTGGTGGCCGTGCTGGACACGGTCTCCTCTGGCGCTGGGCGGCCTTCTGTGCCCTCACGTCTCCTGTCTCTGCCCCACAGTCGGGCCCCGCCCTGCTGCCGCTCTACTTCCAGTGGTACATTTTCTACTTCGCTGTCCAGCGGAAGAAGTGGGTGGTAAGTGGCTACGGCCCAATGGGCCAGCAAGTTCTGTCTCCAGGGCCCGGTGCCGGGGCAGCCCTGATTAGAGCAGCCACAGGCCCCGGACAGGCGCCTCCTTCCCACCGGGCTCTGTAAAGCCGCTTGGGTCCTGTGATTCAGGCCATGGCGGTAAGAAACCGTGCGGCCAACTTGGGAAACTTCTGATCTGGGGATGTGGCTGGGCTGGACGTTCGGCCCTTCGGAGGGGACCCGACTGCATGGGCAGAGAGGAGTCAGAGAAGGCTTTGTCAGGGCCGGGTCCTGGCTGTGGGGGCGTGGTGGGGACAGTGGGGGGGGGGCTCTGGGCAGAACCCTGGGAACTGGGGCAGCGGAGCCCGAGGCCTCAGTGCCTGGCAAGGGAGGCAGTGGTGCCCACACTTGACCTGGGCACTGGCCCAGTCTGAGCTTGGCCCTGGAAGCTTCATCTGGCAGCATGAAAAAGGGGGTGAAGGATTTAGAGGGGTTGGGAGGAGCTGGCGGCTGGTGCGGGCCTTGGCGGCTGCGGAGGAGAAAAGTGGGGCGGGGTGGGGGGCTGGGTGCACCTAGCATGGGAGGGGGCGGGACCCTGGAAACTGCAGGACATGGCAGGGAGGAGCTGCAGGCAGTGACTTGGGTACCCAGCCTGGGACCCGGGTGGGGGTGGGGGATGGCTGTTCCCCTGCAAAGTTGCGACGGGCCGGAGTGATAGCACAGCGGGAGGGCGTTTGCCTCGCACGTCAACCCGGGTTCAATCCCCAGCATCCTTTATGGTCCCCCGAGCACCGCCAGGAGCAATTTCTGAGTGCAGAGCCAGGAGTAACCCCTGAGCATCACTGGGTGTGACCCCAAAAGGAAAAATAAAAGTCTCAATGGAGCAATGGGAGGCGTGCTGGGAGGGGCACCGTGCGCCTGAGCCCGCCTTCCCGCAGGACCTGGCCTGGATGATCAGCTTCTACGTGCGGGCCGCCCTCACCTACGTGCCCTGCTCGGCTTCACTGGCTTCCTGGGCCTCTTGATGCTGGTCAGGTAGGAGTTGATGGTGGCATGGGACAGGGAGTGAGGGACCTGCCTGGGGGGTACAGTGGGGGCTGGTGTGGGGGCGGCTGGTGGTAACTGTCAGTTACCTCAGAGCTGCGGCCTGGCGCCCTCCACCAGGTTCCTGGAGAGCAACTGGTTCGTGTGGGTGACACAGATGAACCACATCCCCATGCACATCGACTACGACCAGAACAAGGACTGGGTGTCCACGCAGGTGAGGCCCGGCCGTGTCCAGACAGCACCGCCACGTAGGCTGGAGGTGAATGGAGCCACTGTATGCTGTGGGGGCGCCCGGACCCCCCTCCTCAGCTCCCTCACCCCAGAGACCCACGGACGAGTGCCGCGCCTGGTCACGTGCTCCCTCTCCACCCCTTCCCCAGCTCCAGGCCACATGCAACGTCCACAAATCGGCCTTCAACGACTGGTTCAGTGGACACCTCAACTTCCAGATTGAGCACCAGTGAGAGCCAGAGACTGGGTTCCTGGGGCTGGTGTAGGGGGTCCTGTGTTGGGGGCCGTTGTGGTGGTGCGGAGAGACTGTCCTGTCCTGGGGGTGTTGGGGGCCGTTGCGGTGGTGCGGAGGGACTGACTGTCCCCTGTGCTGGGGGTGTTGGGGGCCGTTGCGGTGGTGTGGAGGGACTGACTGTCCCCTGTCCCCTGCCTGCAAGCCTCTTCCCCACCATGCCCCGACACAACTACCACAAGGTGGCCCCGCTGGTCCAGTCTCTGTCGCCAAGCACGGCATCCCCATACACGTCGAAACCCCTGCTTGTGGCCTTCGCCGACATCGTGAGGTGAGTTCCTGAGCTGAAAGGGGGGGGGCCGCACAGCGGCTCTGTTCCTGGTGTCCACAGTGGACGGGGCGGGAAGAGCATGGCGCCCCTGAGCCTCCTGTGATTGCGGTGGCGGGCCCTGGCCAAGAGCTTAGCTGGCCGCAGTGGCGTGTGGACGGGGCCTCGCTGTTCACTCTGGGGCTGCTTGGACATGTGGGGTCAGTGCGCCCCCCAACGCCCCTGTTGCCTCTCGCCCTGCAGCTCACTGAAGGAGTCCGGGCAGCTGTGGCTAGAGCGCCTATCTCCACCAGTGACCGCAGCGCCCCGCCTGGAGGAGCCTGGACACGGCGCGGCGGCTTCACAGCCCACCAGCACCTCCAAGAGGAGATAAGGGCCAGGGCGCAGAGCTCCCCGCCTTTATCTCCTGGACCCGGCCCTGTGGCGGGTGGCTCACCCAGCAGCCCGCTGGAGGAGGGGACATGGAGGTGGCCGGGGAGGGAGTTTCTAGGTATAGGGTTTTCTTTCCAGTTTGGTAGAGGAGGGGATCAGAGCAAACAGGTGAGGTAGAGGTGATGAGAGGGAACAGGACGGGCCAAGGCCTAGGACCCTGAACCCAGAGGTCAGGAGATTCTGCTGTAAAATCCTCCCGACTTGTCGCCTGCTCTGGAGCAGGAACACAAAGGAGGTGCCAGTGCAGGGCAGCTGTGAATCCAGGTGTCTTGGGCTCCTGGGAAGCATCTGAGCGAAGCCCGTGCCATGGCATGCCCAGACATCTGCCCCCCGAGGATCCTTGCCGTTAACTCTGGCCTCCTGTGCTCACCAGGGAACCCAAGCAAGCATGAGGCCCGAGGCTTTCCAAGGCAGCCAATACTTGCCATTGGGGGATGGGAGGGGGACGACAAAATCTCAGGGGCCAAAAAGAAAGCTCAGTGGTTAGGGTGCTTCACTTGCATGCAGCTGACCTGGGTTTGATCCCTGGCACCGCATATGGTCCCAACTGTCAGGAATAGGCCCTGAGCACAGCCAAACGCAGCCCCCCAAACAAAAACCCCTTCAGGCGCTGGAGATGGGCATAAGGCACTGACCTTGAATCTCCTGACCCCATGTCCCTCCTCTTCGCACTGTCCAGTGATACCCGAGTGCAGACTTAGGTAAGCCCCCGAGCACAACCAGGCGTGGCCCAAAGAATGAAACCAAACCGTACTGATGGTACACTCCCGAGGGGAGGCCCCGAGCAGCCGGCGTCCTGGTCTTCTCCCTAAGGCAAAGCTTCCCTCACTTCCTGCCCGCTGCTCTGCCTTGTGAGAGCACAAGAGGCCACGCTGGGCAATGCTGAATTAGGCGGGGAAACACAAGTGTCCATCCTGATAGAAAGGCCGACAGTTTCTAGAGTCTGACTCGCGAGACAGGGCCAGTTTTTGAGCAGTCACGGTGGGTTAAACATACTCAGAGGTGTCGGTGGTTTGGGGTTTTTGTGTTTTTTTGCTATTTGAGCCATGCCTAGTGGTGCCCGGTAATCACTCATTGGGGTACGAGGACTGAACCCAGATCAGCCACATGCAAGCACCTGCTCGCTCTGCCCAAGAGGTCTCAGCCAGAAGCAAGAAGCAGGAAGGAGAAAGGACCAAGGCCTGTCCACAGCCCAGCAGGCCGTGCCCCCCCCCAGCTGGCAGGCATTTGGGAGGCTGAGCCGGAAGAAGCAGAGCTACGGGTGAGGTAGTGTGAGATTAACCAGGGAGCGGCCGAAGGTTTTATGGTGTTGGCACCACGGCTTACCAGTACCACCCTTGGGAAAGCTGTTAGGATTCCAGGCTTGTCAAAATAAAGATGTGAGGGGGACGTGGAGGGGGATGGAATACTGAAAATCGATTGCTAAAGGAGAAAAGTTCTTTCCTCCTGTGTGCTCAAGAGCCTAGAAGGGAAATGAAAGACCAGATGGGGCCACTTGGGCACCCGTCTTCCTGCGCGCCCAGGTTGGCCAATCTGAGCACAGCCAGGGAGGCTGATGGGCCCAAGTGAGGCCTTTGGGAACTCCAAGCAGCTCTACCACTTAGCCTTAGCAGCAGCCCTGTCCTGTTCATAGAGACACGCCTGTGACAAGGACATTTTCTAGCGACAGTGATCTCAACCAAGCTTAGATGCTGCGAGCCACAGATCCGGCAGGACTAAATGTTCGTACTCGCTTTCCGAATGCTCGGCTTTGTGTCCTGGTGCCTGACCCACCTACCTCCCCTCAGGTTTTCTTTGCCTCCGGTCCAGTGTTGGCACCTCTGGCTGTGCCAGTTGCGTCTCAACGGAATAAACAGAAAAAAGCTACTTTTGACCAAATCCAGGCTTTCATTTGTGACATGCTGGGGTCTGCAGGAAGTGGGGGTGCTCAACATGATCAAACATGCAGCCACACGCGAGACAAAGCCCTCGGACTGGGGCCGGAGCGATAGCCCAGAGGGTAGGGAGTTTGCCTTGCAAGCAGCCGGCCCATGCCGGCCCAGGTTCGATCCCCGGCATCCCATATGGTCCCCGAGCACTGCCAGGGAGTAATTCCTGAGTGCAGAGCCAGGAGAAACCCCCTGAGCATTGCCGGGTGTGACACAAAAAAGAAAAAAAAAAAAAAGCCCTCGGACTATCCCCAGATCTGAACTGCTTGGGCTTTATTTGGTTTTGTTTGGGGACCGCTGGCAGTGCTCAGGGCTTACTCCTCACTCCACTCAGGAACCGCGCCTGGATGGGCTTGGGGTGCTGGAGACTGAACCAGGTCTGCCACGCAAGGCAAGAACTTCACCCACTGCAGTGTTGCTGTGGCTCCGTGTTCGAGCTTCTCAAACTGGGTCACGGCCCGTGAGGGACACATAATGTGATCATGAGAAGTTTGGCCGTTGACGGTTTCTCAAGCTCACAACCACACGATTCAGAGTTGATCATGTCATGGAGTCAAGGTCTTCCTGGTATCACTTGCCGCCGACTCTGCGTTTCTTTTTTTTTTTTTTGCTTTTTGGGTCACACCCGGCGATGCTCAGGGGTTTCTCCTGGCTCTGCACTCAGGAATCACTCCTGGCGGTGCTCAGGGGACCATATGGGATGCCGGGGATCGAACCCGGGCCGGCATGGGCCAGCCGCTTGCAAGGCAAAAGCCCTACCCGCTGGGCTATCGCTCCGGCCCCTCTGCGTTTCTTTTTTATTTTGCTTTTTTTGGGTCACACCCGGCGGCGATGCTCAGGGGTTTCTCCTGGCTCTGCACTCAGGAACCACTCCTGGCGGTGCTCGGGGGACCATATGGGATGCCGGGGATCGAACCCGGGCCGGCACAGGCCGGCTGCGTACAAGACAAACGCCCTACCCGCTGGGCTATCGCTCCGGCCCGACTGTGCGTTTCTTGGAAGAGGAATTCCAGCAGAAACGTCCAGCTCTGTGTTCCTGTCCACTGCTCGCTGTCCCTCTGACTTGTTTTGGAACTTCTTGGCCGCTGGGCAGAGCAAGAACAGGGGACCCTTCTGGGAAACACCAAGACCAGGCGGACAGCAGGGCCAGAGAGAGCTTCCGGCTGGAGAGCATGTTTGCGTGACGGAGGCCTGGGTGGGCTGCTAGCTCCCCACGACCCTTCACTCCCAGCACAGCCAGGGAGCAACCCCAGAGCACCGAGCCAAGAGTAGCTCCCGAGCACTGCTCAGGATGCAGCCTAAAACACACAAGGGGTGTATGGCAGCATTCCTCAAATGGGGCCAGGCGCCCCGAGGGTCCCCAGGATACTCCATGGGCCACAGGTTAAAATCACAAAAAAGGGCTTGAAATTAGGGGCCCAAGTGGTAGGATGGGGCGGGCACAGGAAGGAAACAGAAGGGGTCCACGCTGCCCTATGGGAAGGAAAGAAACCCCCAGTTCTGCTGAGCCGCCACAAGTGCCAAGGCACAGTCCTGGTGTAAACCACTAGGTGTCACCTGCCACCCTTCCGGTAGCAGTGGTGGAATACGGCTTCAGGTATGCCAGACCCAAGAAATCTTATGGTCTGGCCTGGTCCATGAGGGCTGCCCTGGCCCATCTGCCTTATTGCGCAGCCTGGGATGAAGTGATCAACATCCAAATGGCCGCCGGTGGGAAAGGGCCCACCTGCCCCGTTCTGTAGTGGAGACGCCGACACTTTCTGATGGTACCGAACCACGTTCTTGGTGTTTTTAAGCCGAACCTGGTGACACTGGGGGGAAGTCATATGGGCTGTCAGGGATCAAATCTGGGCTGGCTCTGTGCAAGGAAAGTGTCACCCTCTAGCCTCTGAACTATTTATTCAGTTTTAGGGCCACGTCCAGCAGTGATCAGGAGTTGCTCCTGGCTCTGCACTCAGGAATCACTTCTGGCAGGGCTTGGGAGGCTACGTGGGATACCAGGGATCGAACTGAGGTTGGCTGCAGGCAAGGCTCTACCTACTATACTATCTGGCCGCAAACCATTTTTAAAAACTCATTTCTGATGTCCAAACTGGATTGTATCCATAGAATCTGGCTCATCTGCTTCAGCGCTGCAGAGCAAAGAATCCATCAACTGTATCACCGTATCACTGTCTTCCCATTGTTCATCGATTTGCTCGAGTGGGTACTAGTAACATCTCCATACGTCCTGTCACAAGCAAGTGTAGCCCAAGGGCATCTGCTTGCTCCAGGGACAGGACACTGTCAATCAACTAAAACCTTCTCAGCAACAATGTTAGAGCGTGCTCAGTAAAAGCTTGCAGAGGGGCTGCGAGTCGGAGAGGTAGTACAGTGGGCGGACACTTATTTTTTGCACGTGGTCAACTCCAGGTTCAATCCCTGGCAGCCCGTATGACCTCCTCAAAGCCACCATGCGTGATTCCTGAGCAGAGCCAGGAGTAATCCCCCTGAGCATTCCAGGTGTGGCCCAAAACCAAACAAAAACCTTGCAGAGTGTGAGCCATGAGTAAGCCCTGAACACCACCAGGTGTGGTCAGGAAAAAAAATTGGGCTAGACCCATAGAATAGCTGGTAAGGTGCTTGCCAAGCAGACAGTCTGTCTGTCTTGATGGCCCACACCGTATCCAGTCCTCTGAGCCCCGCCAGGAGGGACGCCTAAGTAGAGACAGGACTAAGCCCTGAGCACAGCTAAGTGTAGCTGAAAAACAAAGATTCTCACGCAGCTGGAATGTTCTGTTAACTCCAAATGGCAGTGACTAAATGCTAAGAAACTACAAACTCCAATGGTCAACCCTGATTTTCTCAGGAATTTAAAACTATTTTTTTGTTTTGTTTTTTGGGTCACACCCAGCGGTGCTCAGGAATTACTCCTGGTGGTGCTCAGGGGACTATATGGTATGCTGGGGACTGAACCCGGGTTGGTTGCGTGCAAAGGCAAACGCCCTCCTCACTGTACTATCCTTCCGGCCCCAGGAATTAAAAACTTTCAAGTGCAGAAACATTCCATCTCCATAGAAAATGGTCAGAAGAACCTGATGTCACAGGATCAAGACGTGCAGCGCTCGGGGGCCACTCCCTGTGGTGCTTAGGGTGAAGTCTGGGATGCTGGCCAGCGGGCGCTCCCGCTCCAGGAAGGCAGCTTTGCCGCTTACAAAGTGGACGCCCCAAGACCATGACGCTGTCGCCTCCTATCAGCCTATACAGAACACTAGGCTGAGCTAGGATCGAATCCAGTTGACTTAAGATTGCTTTCCTGGGAGTAATAGCATTCTCCCCAGAGGGTCAAATGCCCTGAGGCCGCTCTGGACATTCTACGGTGCACAGCGCCCCCTGGTGGCCACTCCCAAGAGCACCATCCTGCATGTTACCTTGCATTCTCCGTCTCAGGAAAGTACATGACGTTCTGGTTACTTTCAGACTTTACTGACTCCTATCTCAGAAGCAAGAAAAACACATGAACAAAACATGTCACCCCGCAGTCTCGACCCAGCTGACCTGACTCCAAGAGAACACCTTTGTCACCTAACACTTCTAAAGAAAAACACTCTCGTGTCGTGGTGGGGACCATAGGGGATGCCGGGCGCGAACCTGGTTGGCCGCGTGCAAGGCAAGTGCCCTCCCCGCTGTACTCTAGCTCCCGCCCTGCTCAAAAGCGCCGAAGACTCAAATTCAAGTTTCTGCCCACTGCGGAGGGAGTCACCGAGCCGAACTCCAGCCCTCCCGCGTCAGGCGGCAGCAGTCTTTCCTCCGACTACCGTCCAGTGCGGGCCCAGGCGTGGTGACCCACCACCCCAAGCCCTGGCGGCCGGCCAGGAAATCAGCTCTGCTCAGCTCCTCCGCCACACCCTCCTCCTCCCTGCAAGAAAACCTGTGGCGATCACGTTCACGTAACAGTCAGTCTATTAAACGATCGGGGTGGCCATTTGAGCCTGAAATTCACTCCTGAGCCAAAAGAAAAAAAAAAAGAAAACCAAGTACCTCTGTGGGCTCACGGTCATGAGACCAGAAAGGGAGGGGGCGCACAGGAAGGCGCTGGCAGCCACGGCCGGCCCACCCCCACGGCCGACTCCCTTGAGGGTGCCCTGAAGACAAACCCGCTTATTTTCCCCTTGCCCCTGCCAGCTGCCCCCATCTTTGCCTTCTTCTTGGCGGGGCCCTTGGGTTCTGGCTCCTTGCGCTTGGCTGACGACAGCGAGCCGGTCACCTTGAAGAAATCGTCCAGCCGGCCCTGCGTGCTGCCTTGGCGGCTCTTGCTCAGGCGCCGGGCGCCGCTGCGGATCCGGCTCCTCGGAGAACTGCTTCTCCCCGCACATGAACCTCACCAGCTCCTCCTCGTCGGGTTCGCCCCACTTCAGCTCCACGGCCGCGGGTCGAGCACCTCGGGCGCCAGGGAAGAGCTGCTGCGCCTCCTTGTGGAGCCAGTTCTCGGGCACCGGTACTTGCTGGGGTCCAGCTGCCGCACGATCTGCTCGATGCTCTTGTGCTTCTGGATGAGGTCCACGGCGCGCTTGGGCCCGATACCCCGGATGGTCTCGCAGTAGTCGCTGCCCAGCAGGATGCACAGGTCCACGAACTGCTCCTGCGTCAGGCCCAGTTCCTGCAGGACGCCGCCCAGGTGGAACTCCTGGATGGGCAGTTTCTTGGCCTCGCTGGCCGTCCAGGTGCCGCATGAGCACGGGACTGCCAAAGGTCAGGCAGTCCATGTCCTCCGTGGCGGCGTAGAGACCTTGCCGGCCTTCACCAGGGCGCGCGCAGCTGGCCTCGGCCTCGCTGGGGCGTCGAGGTAGGGGATGCCCATGAGCGCAGCAGCCGCTTGCACTCGTCGTTGTGCTGCGGGGTGACCTTCACCAGCCGCTTGGTGAACTTCTCCACCTCCTCCTCGGCGCCGGCCGCCTGCGCCTGCTGCAGCTGCCTCTCGGCCTCGGCCCGCCGCTCGCTGCGCTTTGGCCAGCTCGCCCGACTTGAGCTGCGGCGGCTGCCGTCGAACACGCTTACGGGCTTGATGCCGTTCTCCATCATGCGGATGGTGCGGTAGAACATGCCCACCAGGTGGCTGGTGGTCTCGCCCTCCTCGTTCTGCAGCACCTCCCGCCATGGCGGACAGCGATCAGGAACTGGTAGATGCTCATGGAGGCGTCGATGGCCACCTTGCCGCCAAAGTAGCTCTTGATGTCATTCTCTCGGATGGCGCCGGGCGCCACGTCAGCGATCAGCTTGGCCAGGCCCTGAATTCCCATAGCAGCAGACGAGCTCCTGGAAACGAGAGACAGAGACAGGCAAGTAAGGTCAGGAGGGACGTGCGGAGGCAAAAGGAGCAAGGGTGGGGCGGAGCCTTAGCACAGCGGGGAACACGTTTGTTTGCC
Organism: Cryptotis parvus; assembly: GCA_021461705.1. Taxonomy (NCBI): domain Eukaryota; kingdom Metazoa; phylum Chordata; class Mammalia; order Eulipotyphla; family Soricidae; genus Cryptotis; species Cryptotis parvus. The sequence goes on along the minus strand of JAJIBD010012777.1, from coordinate 25,610 downwards.
TTGCACGCAGCTGACCCATCTCCACCATCCGCATGGTTCACTGAGCACCGCCAGGAGTAAAGCCTGAGCGCAGAGCCAGGAGTGACCCCGAGCATCGCCGAGTGATCCAAAACCAGCAAAAACAAAAAACAAGCCAGGGTTCAAGTGGTGTGCTCGGTAACTTCACACATCTTCAGCACAACACATGCAGCGCAATACACAGAGAATTGTGCTCAGGGCTTACTCCTACCTCTGTGCTCAGGGATCACTCCTGGCAGACTCGGGGACCATATGCGATGCCGGGATTGAACCTGGGCTGGCCACATGCAAGGCCAACGCCCTGCCCAGTGAGCTATCACCCCAACCCCTGGCACTTTTCCTTTCTTTCTTTTTCTTTTTTTTTTTTTTGCTTTTTGGGTCACACCCGGTGACACTCAGGGGTTACTCCTGGAATTACTCCTGGCGGTGCTCAGGGGACCATATGGGATGCTGGGGATCAAACCCAGGTCAGCCGTGTGCAAGGTAAACACCCCTACCGGCTGGGCTATCACTCCGGTCCCTCCCCACACTTTCTTTCTTTCCCCTTTTACCCCATCCCCATTGCCCTTGCCCGTCTTTTGTCTGTTTTGCTGTGCCAGGGATCACGCCCAGGTCCCCAGAGGGCGCACGGGCTCCTCCACTGAGCCACAGCCAGGTCCCTGTTGTGTAGCTGGAGTCACTGCTGCTTACCTGACTGGTTTCCAGCCACCAGCAGGTAGGTGTTAAGTGGCTGTAGCTCGGGGCTCCTTCAACTTTCCCCACTTTTTGCCTGAGAAGTTCTTCTGGGACTCCAGGTATCCAGGTGTCTAGGAGACCGGGCTACAGGACAGAGCGATGTTGACTGGGTTGAATGTGTCCAGGCTTCACCCCAGCACTGCACGGTCCCCAGAACACTGCCAGGAGCAAGCCTCTTGCACAGAGCCAGGAACAGCTCTCCAGAACCACCAGGTGTGCCCCCGCCCCCAGTCCAAATAAATAATGAATCAGATACAGAAAGAAAACCTTTACTTATAATTAGCAAGTAAAAAATGAATTCTTTAGTGCTTTTTTGGAGCCACACCCAGCAGTGCTGGAGGCACATGCTCACTCACTATCCCACTGTGTTGGGGCTGAACTCACTGGTCCTCTGAGTTCATTCTGGCCTGAAATTAATTTTTTTTTTTTTTTTTTTTTGCTTTTTGGGTCACACCTGACAATGCGCTCAGGGGTTATTCCTGGCTCTCCATTCAGGAATGACTCCTCGCAGGGATCGGGGACATATGGGAGGCCAGGGATCAAATTCAGGAAGGCTGTGTGTGCAAGGCAAACGCTCCACCTGCTGCACTATCACTCCGGCCCCCGAAAATTTTTTTTTTTTTTTTTGCTTTCTGGGTCACACCTGGCAATGCTCAGGGGTTACTCCTGGCAGTGCTCAGGGGGACCATACTCAGGCCGGCATGGGCCGGCCACGTGCAAGGCAAACGCCCTACCCGCTGGGCTATCGCTCCGGCCCCCGAAATAAAATTTTAAAGTGCTTAAAAGGGGGCCAGAGGGATAGTACAGTGGGTTGCATTCTTGCTTTGCACACAGCCAACCAGGTTTCATCCCCAGCAACCCAAATGGTCCCCAAGCACCCAGGAGTAATTCCTGAGGGCGGAGCCAGGAGTAACCTGAGCAGAGTGACCCCCCCATCCCTGGTAAAAAAATGTCCTTGGGGCCGGAGCGATAGCCCAGTGGGTAGAGCGTTTGCCTTGCATGCGACCGCTCATGCAGGCAAGGGGTTCGATCCGGCATCCCATATGGTCCCCGAGCACCGCCAGGAGTAATTCCTGAGTGCAGAGCCAGGAGTAACCCCTGAGCATTGCCGGGTGTGACCCCCAAAAAATAATGTCCCTGGTGTTGGGTGTTCTCCTGAGTGCGGAGCAATACTTGAGCATCGCCAGGTGAAAACACAAACACCTGGGGCCGGAGCGATAGCACAGCGGGAGGGCGTTTGCCTTGCATGCGGACGACCTGGGTTCAATTTGCGGCATCCTATATGGTCCCCCGAGCACTGCCAGGAGTAATTCCTGAGTGCAGAGCCAGGAGTAACCCCTGAGCATTGCCGGGTGTGACTCCCCCCCCCAAAAAAAAAAAAAAAAAAAACCTGCAAGGTGGGATTCCGTCAGTGTGGGGAGGTTCTGTATCTACCCGGTTTGTTGTTTCCTTCTGCGGTGCCAGGTATTGAACCCAAAATCTGAGCAACATCCCCAGCCCACTACCCCGTCCATAACCCAAACCCTGGGTTGGGGCAGGGGAGAGAAGCTGGGGAGACTGGTGGAGAGGTACTGGGTGCCGAGACTCAATCCTGGTAACTCTGTAATTCAGTGACTCAATGAAAAGAAAATCCTGGTGCTGCTGCAAGAGTGCTCTGCAGATCTGGGGACCCCACAGCGACCGACCGGGAGCCAAGGGCCACACTGGGTGCTGTGGGTGAGGCTTGTGCAACTGGCTGAAACCCCAGAAAGTCCCGGGCTCCCCAGAAAAAACATCCTGCCTCCAGGTGGCAGCATCTACCCCTGGCTGCCAGCAAGTCTCGAATCTGTCTCCTGATGGTTTTCTTCCCTTGATTCCCCCTGGTCAGCGCCGCCCAACCCCGAAGCATCGGAGCCAAACGCTTCTCTACAGGCCACTGCTGCAATTCCTGGGGCAGACGGACACAGAACTTCTGCCTCTCTGGAATTCTGATGTTGGCCCCCAAAACAAACCAACTCTCCACACCTACGGAGCTGCTCCAGCTCCATCACCCCCATGCTGGGCACTGCCAGCCCCTTGCCTTGGTTTTCTCTCTTCCACCGAGACTGGTTGGCCCTCCACCTGCTGTGCTCCAGGCTCCCAAAGAAAATACGTCCAAAGGGGCCGTTTCCCAAGCCAAAGTGCCCACATGAATTCTCGCACCGGCCCACTAAGCCGTTTCCCTAAAATGCACACTTTCTTTTACAAAATAATAATTAGCTTTATTGAGTCCAAAGAGATAGTATCTACCGGAGAGCTAGCCGAGGACGCTTGCCTTGCACGGGCTCCATCTCCACCTCCGATCTGGCTCCTGAGAACCACCAGGAGTGGTCCCTGAGTACAGAGCAAGCCAGGAGTCAGCCCTGAGCACCGCCGGGGTGGCCCCCAAACCAGGCGAGGGCTGGAGCGACACACAGCGGGTCCTCGCCGGCAGTCGGGCGTTCGATCCCCGGCACCTCCCTGCAGAATCAAGCACAGCCCGGAGCATCGCCGGGTGTCGCCCAATGACCAAAAGGGAAAAAAGCAAAACAAAACAAACCTTTTCCATCTGGGGCCTTAGTCAAGAGACTGAACGATCCCTAAAGCCGCAGCCCTGGTTCTCGGTCTAGAAAGCAAGAGGCTGGCGGCCCCGGAGACGCGTCTCGGCCTCCCCGCGGGAAGAGGGACGCGACGGCGCTCGCGCGGGCGCGCCAACAGGCAGAGCAGGCCACCGGCTTGGCCAACACAAAACGGACCTTGCCTTGGGTCAGAGGCGCGTCTCTGGGAGTCTCACCTGGCCACTGGGGCAAGAGAACTCGGCAGCCGACTCCTGGTCTGGCGTTACCTAAGACAATTCCCAGATGCCGCTCTCAGAAGTTGGCGCTTACCTACCCGCTCCGCCGCCTTCAGAAGCCCGCGCTCACGTCACGTGACCGGCCGCTGCGCAAAGCCTTCTGGGAAATGTAGTTCATTCCGGAGACCCTCGGCCCGCTTCTCTCGCGGCGAACCGCCTGTCAGGGTGAAAGGGTTCTCTAGCGACCCTACTCTCCTGTGCTCCCAGAATTTTCCTCAATTCCTCACCCAAGCCTTCAAGGGTCCCCATGTCGCTACATCCCAACCACCTTAGGACTACAAGTCCCACGATGCCACTCTTCACGGGCGCACTTCCGCTTCCGGCTTTCCGAGCGCCTGCTCCTGCCGACGTGTTCTTCCGGTGGCGGCGGAGCGGAGCTTTACCCTGTGCCTGGCAAAATGGTGAGAGGGCTGAAGGGAAGACTGGACCAGGCTGGGAGGATCTCCGGGACCCGTCCCACACCCCGTCTTCTTCGCAGGGGCTTCAGACACCCGAGATCCGGAGGGCAGGAGGCAATTTTATTTCGGGGGCCGGAGACCCTTCTGGGTCCTCCGGCTCGGACCGAGGGGCGGGACAGGGAGTTCTCCACCTTGAAGAGCTCCTTAGGCTGAGATGTGAAGACCACCCCAGGGGTCTTATCTCGCCATTTGTCGCGGGCAGGGACATGAGGGTGCGTTCTGAATGTCCTCGACAGCTTTTCCTGCTGGTACCTGTGACCATGCTGTGATTTCTCAGCGGAGAACGCTTTCCCCCGAGCCCAACTCGTCTGCATCCTGCAGGGCCCCAGGGAAAGGGCCCCTGCACGCCGGCCACGTCCCGCGCACCCCTTTGTTAGTGGTCATGTCAGTGCCCAGTGACCCCCGTCTGACGTCCCGCAGCCCCGCTTGCTGGCTATTCATCTTTGTCTGCCTTCCCGGGGCCCCATGAATGGCCCCGATTGTCCCAATTGCTTTCAGCGGGGGCATACGTGTTCCCTGAACTGAATTGCTGTTTCTCGGGAACAATGGTCTCAGTTGACTCCCCTTAGCCTTGTTATGTTCTGGGGCCGCAGAAGCGGCGACTGGCGGGTGACAATGGGCGTTCTCAGGGGCCCAGAACGTTCCTCTTCTTGCGTGTGATGTCATCCTCTTCTCCATCACCTTGGGCAGGAAACAAGCCCCCATTGAACCACCCCAGCCTGGGTTAAAGCCACGCATCATCTCACATCCCCCTTTGCGCACGGCCCCACCCCCGCCGTGGATCCAGCGTGGCCACCCACTTCCTGAGACAGACCCTCAGCAGTCCCGGGTTTTACACTCTGTCCGGTCTCTGACCAGTGGCTACTGAGATTCCTTAGGTACAGAATTAAAGGTTGAGCTCTGAGAGTCCCCCGGGCTAGCTGGGTTCTACAAACAGGGCTCAAAAGCTCTAAAATTAGGGCCAGAGGTAGGGGCGGAACAGTAGTAGTACAGCAGGTAGAGCGCTTGCCTTGCACATGGCAGACCCGTATTTAATTCCCAGCAACCCATATGGTTCTCCTGAGCACTACCAGGAGTAATTCCTGACTGCAGAGCCAGGAGTAGCCCCTGAGCATTGCTAGGTGTGACCCCCAAAATAATAAATAATAAAATTAGGGCCAGAGAGATAGATAGGACTTCAGGCGAGGTGCTTGCCCTGCTCATGGCCGCCCCTGTGTAATTCCTGGCACCACGTAGGGAGGGACCCCAAATCCCGCCGTGCTGCAGAGCCTGGAGTAAGCCCTGAGCACTGCCAGGTTTGTCCTCCCCACCCCCAGAAAAAAAAGAGAAGGATTTGAGTGTATCGAAATTCCAGACAAGGTTGTCAGGCTTTCCACTCCCCGACAGACCCACTCAATGTTGGTTCCAAAGAATTTCTGTTTCCCGGACCCAGATAAACCTCAGGCAGCCCGTGTGGCTTCGGTCTCCCAGATGAGCCCCCAGGCTGTGGGTAGGGCCACGTCTCAGGCTTCCTGTGTCCTTGCCCTAGGAGCTCGAGGCCATGAGCAGATACACCAGCCCGGTGAACCCTGCCGTCTTCCCACATCTGACCGTGGTGCTGCTGGCCATCGGCATGTTCTTCACTGCTTGGTTCTTTGTGTATCCTTTCCACCAGAACTCACAGTGGGGGCCAGGAGATACAGGCCCTCCTGGGACTTGCCAGCTTCCTGGCCTGGGCCTTGGGGGCGTGTGAGTGTAACAAAGATCCAGCGGCGCCCCTGGGTCAAGGTGTGGCCTCTTTCCCTGCTTCAGATTCCCAGGACACAACAGCCAGAGGACCTGGCCGGGCTGGAGGGCGGGTTTGGGGGGGCCTGACGTGGAAAGCGCCATGAGGTAGGGGATGCCCTGGTGTCTGAGCCACATTTTTCGACCCCTCCGAGACCGGGGCCTCCACCCTCTCGCGTCTGTTTCCCAGCAGAGGAAAGCGGACGTGCCTGACTGTGCCACACCAGGCAAATCTGTGAGCCCTTTGCTCAGGGTATCTCCCAACACCGCCCAGTGCTCCTTGACCCCTGCCAGTTACGAGGTCACCTCCACCAAGTACACGCTGGGACATCTACAAGGAGCTGCTCATCTCGTTGGTGGCCTCGCTCTTCATGGGCTTGGGTCCTCTTCCTGCTGCTCTGGGTCGGCATCTACGTCTGAGCTTGAGGGTAAGAGCCGCCATCAGGTCGGGGTGGGGGGACATTGGGACACAGTGGGAAAGCCCCAGACTGCCACTCCGGGGTGGGGGTGGCACCCTTGGGTACTGAGACAGACTTAGCGGCTCGCTGTGAGCCTCCGTCTGACTGGGAACTGGCATCGCGACGTGTGTTTACGCATCCCCGTTTGTGTTCTCACGGCCGGACCGCCGGGAGTCAGGCTGTGGATTGACAACACGCAGCGCTGCTCCTGACCGAGGGTTCCCAAAGACAGTGCTGAGGGCCAAGGAGCCCCAAGTTCAGTCCAGCACATTGCACGCCCCACCCACAGTGCAGAGGAGCCTCTGTTCAGAACCAGCACCCTGCTCTCCCAGATCCACAAAGCCACGGCTGACCCACCCATCAGCCCAGAGAAGGGGCGCGCCCGGGAGCGGCCGGGGGAAGTGGGAGGCGGCGGGGCTGGCCTCCCCCTCAGCACCTTCTCTTCTGCAGGTCCCCACCTGGCGGCTGCTCTGAATCCCCCCCACTTTTGTAAATGAACTTTTGTACCATTGTCGGAAGCGTCCTACGTGCTGTTCACAATAAAGATGGGCGACAGTCCTGAGCGGGGTCCGCTGAGGGCAGGGCAGGGGCGAGGTGGGACCCGCCACGGCACTGGCTCAGTTCCCATCTCCGGTTTCTCTTGAGCCCTTTACAGAGTTGCCCCTCGCACCTCTGGGAGCAGGGCAGGGCCAGAAGGGGCCCGGTGGCCCATCCTTGGGGTGTCAGGCTCCCTTAGGACAAGGGGCCTGGGCCTGTGGGGTCTCTCCAAGCTCACACCGGGCCAGCCCCCTGCCCCCCCATTCCTGGGACACCCTGCTCGGGTGTGGACCTTCATAGGTTCCCAGGGCGCCGCCCCGAGCCCAGGAGCCGTGAGAGGGGGCGGAGGTGGGGGAGGTTTCGGGTCTTCCCACCCAGCCTCTCTGACCTGGGAGCGGAGAGACACAGGAGGGGTGGGGCTGTCCCACCCCATAGCAGAAGCACCCCAAGGAGAGCCGGGGAGGCAGTCTCGGATACAAAGCAGTATCATACATTTATTTATATATGGGGGTTTCCTTCCGCACAACAGAACCGTCGGGAGGGACGCGAGCCCTGCCCGCCACAGGCAGGGTCAGCACACGATAAATATGAGTTGCTTGGGACAGGAAGTGGGGTTACCTGGGGGGAGGGCGCTCTAGACACACGTGGGCTGGGGGCAGGGGGCTGTGCATTGAGGTCCTATATACAGCTTGAAGCTTGGGGTGGGGATATTAGCCCAGTGGCTACAGGAATGAATGCCAGAGAGGAGGGGGTGGGCCACAGAGACCCCCAGCAGGGATGGAGCCAAAGCACTCCAGTGCCAGGCAGGCCCACCCGCACCTTCCTGCGGCGGCAATGTCCCTCGTGCCCTTCTGCCCTTAGGGGCTTCAGGGAACTTTGGTCCAAGGTTGACCCCCTCCTGAGCAGCTTGGAGCCCCAGCTTGTCCCCATCCCTTGCACTGTGGACCCCCGCCCCAGGCAGGAACAGCCCGCTGCCCACCGGTTGGGGAGGGGGTTTGCTGTCACTTGGGCTCCAGGGGGCAGTGGAGGGTCATTTTCCAGTTAAGGACTGAAGGGTCACGTCTGGACTGAGGAAGAGCCAGAGACCCGCCCCATGGGGCAGGTCACCTTAAAGCATCCCAGGGGGTCCCTATGTCCAAAGGAGGCAGTGGAGTCACTGGGGCAGGCACAGGCAGGTGGGGACCCGCTAGACCCCAGGTTCCCCTGGTGTCGGCCTAAGTGCTTTGAGGGCCTCGGCTTCAGCTCTTCTCCCAGAGCCTCCCGTTCAGGCAGAGAGGTAGGGGCGGGGCCGGGCTCTCCGCAGGGGTGTGGACAGGGGCAGACACCTGCAAGGCAGCCCGCATGACCCTTTCTGAGCCCCTGGTGGACATGGCCAAACGCTGCCCACGCTCCTAGGAGCCTGTTACGTTCAGGCCCCGCTGATGCTGGGGGTAGGGGGTTGGCACGTGAGAGATGTTTGCGCCCCTTCCCCATGCCAGAGAGGAAGGGGCAGAGGCAGCCTGCTGCTGAGCTGGGGGCGGGGGATGGAGGGAGAGGCCCGCATCCGGGTGGCTGTGAGTGGACGGTCCAGGGCTTTCAGCGCCAAACCGGACTGTCTGTAAAGCCCCGGCCCGGCTCGCACGGGGCTTTCCCCCGCCTCGCCTCCCCTCCGCTCGTGGTTTTAAGTGCATTTTAGTAATTATCTCCTTGATAAGAGCCAAAGCTGTTTGCATCCACCTGCTGCCTCACAGGGGTCCCAGCTCTGCTCAGAGTACGGTGGGGGCACCACGCTCAGACACTCCCAGGACCCCCAGCCCTGTGCCACCGCCCTAGATGCTCCCAGCTGGGAGCTCCATGTCCAAGGCTGACCCGGGCCCCCGCTGCCTCAGCCAGGCACTAACGGTTCATAAGGCACTTGGGGTCCCCTGGACCCTGGGAGCGAAGGGACCCTCCTGGGCCTTGCTTAAAGCTTAGAAGTCCACGTCCAGTGTAACAGTCAGCTGCGCCCACCCCCCCATAAGTCCTTTCTGCCCTTTGCTGGACCCAGAGGGTCGAGTCAGGCCTCTGAGGCGCCACCCAAGGCCCCCACTGTCTCTCAGAGGTCCTCTCTCCAGATGATGGTGCTCCTTGTCGCTGGCCTCCAGGCACCCCACTTGGACAGAGGGGAGGGGCTTCGTGCTGTCGGGGGGGAACAGCACCCCCTGTGCGGCCCCGCCGAGCCAGCTCAGTTTCCGAGGGCGCGGGGTGAGGGGACAGGCTCCAGTGTAACACCACGGCATCCAGTGTGGACAGGGCCCGGTGCCGCCGTTTCAGTCACACAGGCGGTAGAAGTGGAAGTAGTAGTCGGAGGTCGGCCGGCCCGTGGCCTCCACGCTGCAGTTCGCCTGGCCCTGAGGGGAGGGCAGAGGGGGCCGTCAGGCACCTCTGGGGGACCTGCCATGTGCCCGGCCCCGCCCCCCCACACACCCCGCTCTGACGAAGGGCCACAGGCGGGTTGGGGGAGCTTTACTTACCGGCAGTGCCACCCGGAAGTGGTAGGTGAATTCCCGGAAGGACAGGATGGTGACCGGCCACTGGTGCGAGGTGCCCTGGGGAGGCGGGGAGGGGGTGAGGGCAGCGCCCCGGGCTCTGTCCACGGGGCTCACACGGCAGCCCCCCACTCTGCAGACTCCAGGCCAGGTGCTCCCCCGTGCGCAGGGCAGAGTCCTTCCAGGGCACCTGGCATGTTCTGGGGACAGCCTGCGAGCACCCGGCCCCCACGGGCCGAGTGGCAGAGCCAGGCTCTCCCTGGTCCTAGAGCCCACCTAGTACTGAAGTCTGTCTTCCCGCCTCTGCCCCCCGTGGCAGTGCCTGGCACGTAAGGGACCCGGTAACTGCTCTAGGGCCAAACCACATTTTTTGCATATGGGAACTCCCGTGGTACGTGTGGCCCGGCCAGGTGTGGCCTCTGCCTTCAAAAAGAAAAAAATCACCCAATGAAAACAAAGCCCATGAGGGGCCCAGAGCGATAGCCCAGCAGGGAGGGCATTTGCCTTGCATGCTGCCAACCTGGGTTCGATCCCGGCATCCCATATGGTCCCCTGAGCACCGCCAGGAGTAATTCCTGAGCAAAGAGCCAGGAGTAACTCCTGAGCATCGCTGGGTGTGACCCAAAAAAGCCAAAAAAAAAAAAAAAGCCCATGAATAGGTGAGGGAAAAGACCCTTAAATTGTGCTGAGTGTCACCAGGTTAGGGCTGACCAGCCATGGACAGGTCCCAGCCAGGTGGGTCCCAGAGCAGGGAGCCCGAGCCTGAGGTCGGGACATGTGGCTTCAGCCCTGCCCCAGGCCATGCCGCCCTGGGACCTCACCTCCTTGTATTCCGTGTCATACTCGAGTCTCCTCCACATTGACGCTGCTTTGGGGATGGCCTGGACCCCTCGTTTGGGCTGAGTCCTTGTGTCTCCCCAGAGACCCCCAGTGAGCAGGGCAGCCCACACAAATCCCCTTGCCCCCCATCCCAAAGCGCAGACTCCTCTCACCCATTGGGAGCCCCCCCCGGCCTTCCAAGCACCCCTACCTGGGTATCCTGGTGGGGCTGGGGGCTCTGGGGGCACGCCCCCCTCCTCACTCGGCTGCTCCTCAGACACCAAACTGCACAGCACCACCGACACGGGCGGCGAGGAGCTAGCGGGGAAGCCCATTGAGCAGCGCGCGGCCCGGGGCCCCTCCCTGCCTCACCCCACAGCACAGCACGCCAGCAGGGAGACAAGGTCACCTGCCCCCCATCCCGTGGCAGCCAAGGACCCACACTCACTTCATCTGCAGGGTCAGGCTGAGGTGCAGAGGGTGCTGCTGCTCACGGGAATGTGGTAGGTGACGTTTCCGGGCCTGGAAGGGGGTGGGCTTCCTCAGCTGGGGGACCCCTCCCTGGGTCCCACCTGCCAGGGAACGGCCACCCCGCTGGTGGGCAGGGTCAGTTCTGGTCATCTGGGCTCCGTCCCAGCCCGGGTGCCGGGAAGAAGCTGAGCTCACCTGCAGGTGTCCCCGGGGCGCAGTACTGGGACGTGATAGGCATCGAGTTCTCCAGCAGCAGGACAGAGCTCAGGGGGGGCGCCGTGCCTGTGAAGAGAGGGGCTGTGGGGGGGGCGACCCGAGGCTGCCAGGCCCCCTCTGGCCACCTCGGGTTTGATCCCCAGCACTAGGCATGGTGCCCCGAGCACCGCCACGCAGGGGCCCGAACAAAAGCCAAAAAGAAGTGGAAGATAATTCTAGAAAAGGTCCGAGGTTCCCGCGCCTCTACCTGCCCCAGCAGCCCTGAGACAAGCTCAGCCGAGGCTGCCTCCCTAGGCAGACCAGGGGGCCAGGGGCCTGTGCGGACACCGCTGAGCCCGGGTCCAGTGGCCTCAGGTGGCAGCTTGTCGTCAAACTCTACAGTAGACGCGAGCCCGGAGGTTCGTACAGGACCAGGTAGTTTCCCCCAGCCCCGTGAGACCTAGGTGAGCCCAGCTCTGCCGCCCGGCTGGCCTCAGGTGCACCGCTCCCCTCCCATCAGGAGGGCCTGCTGTCTGCAGTCACGCCCGTCCTCACCAGGGTCCGGCAGGAGTTAGAAAACATTTTTATTTTGGTTGATTTTTGGTCTTGTGGGACACACCCGGCGATATTCAGGGCTTACTCCCGGCTCTGCACTCGGGACCATATGGGATGCCGGAGATTGAACCTGGGTCAGCTGTGGCCAGCAAGGCAAATGCCCTCCCAGCTGGGCTATTGCTGCAGCCTGGGGGTGGGGGTGGAACACGGGGACTTGAAGCGAATGAAACATCTAACAGAGTGGGCCCTGGAATTCCGTCACCTAACCGTCCATGGCAGCCGGGACGTGCTGACCCTCCCTGACCACAGAACGAAGCGAAGCCAGGGAAGATGATGCCCTTCTGAGACCTGTAGTCAGTGCTGAGCAGGTGGCACGCACCAGCCATTCCTCACCCCAGCCAGCCGGGCCGAGCGGCGGAAGGAGCAGTGGGGCACGTACCTGGCTGGACCCGGCCGGAGTGGGCAGAGCGGGTCCTGCACTGGGCTGGAGGGCCCCTCTGCGGGCACGGCCGTGGAGACCAAGGCTGGGGCTGTTCTTGGCTTTGCTCTGCCCCCGGGAAAGGGAAGGCAGGGCTGGCCATTGGCTCCAGGCTCTTCGGGTGCTTTGGGGTGGCTGATGCCGTTGGCTGAGAGGCCCCACGACTTGGCTCTGATGTTGGTGACAGGCAGCAGGGACACCTGGCTGGGGGCTGTGGGCAGACAGAAGCAGGACAGGCTGAGAAGCGGGGAAACTGGCCATCTGCCCTGCCACCTCCAAACCACAGTGGACTCGGGGAACCCTCTCTCTCAGCCTCTCAGGAAAACGCTCCCCAGCGTTCCTCATTCTAGGTTCCAAGGAACCTTCCATGGGTCCCAGGAAACAGCAGCCATGCTCACGGCCAGCCAGGTCCCCGTTCTCCTACCTGAGTGGTTAGTTGGGGGACTGGGGCTGGGGCGCGGGCTAAGGCGGGGTCCTGGGGGCTGGGAGTGGCCGAGGAGCAGCAGATCACAGGGCAGGGATGGCTGGAGCACAGGTCCAAGCTGCGGAGGGCTGGGCCAGGGTCCGAGCCACTCAGGCTGGTGGGAACTGCAGAAGCCAGAGGCACATGAGCAGGTGGAGACGGCACCCCGCACCCCCCCTCTGCGGCCCCTGGGCACACACCGAGCAGCAGGGTGGGCTGTGTGCCTGGGGGACCCGAGGTCACAGGGGCCTGCCGGAGCTGAGTGGTCCCGAAGTTCTGGTTGAACCTGCTGGGAGAGGACAGGCTGAGTTCAAAGGAGCTGTGGGCGCTAAGGAGCTGGCCGGGAAGTCCTGGGGAAGCAGAAGGGCAGAGGCGGTGGACAGGGGCCGGAAGAAGGGCAGCCAGAGGAAGGAGGGAGCGAGGGGCCTGGCAGGAACATACCATGGGCACTCGGCCTCACCGTCCCCAGGGAGCTGGGGCCGGAGCAGGGCCAGGAGACAGGAAGTGGAGGCGGCAAAAGAGCTGAGAGACCCGCGCAGAGCAAGGGGCGGGGGAGAGAGAGAGAAGTGCCGGTCAGAGCGGCCCAGGAGCCAGGGCACAGCGGGCGGACAGAGCCCAGGTCCCACACCTCCCTCTTCCCTCCTCCTTGCCTGGGCCGCCCCCAGTGACCTGCCTGGGACCCAGAGAGCAGCACGCATCAGCCAGGAACACGCCGCCCCCCCCCGCAGTGGGTGGGGCGCTGGGGAGACCCCCGCTTTCAAGGAGACGGCTCCCAGAGACCTACCCGTCCATCTCCACCACGTCCTCCTCGGAGCGCAGGCTCAGCACGTACAGAGTGGACATGGACGCCACACTGCGGCCAGAGAGGGGGTGGGGTGAGGGGCGCAGGGGCTGGGCCCAGCTATGTGCGCCCTCCCCAGGCCTGGAGCGCCCCCAGCTCCCTCCCGGAGACCTCAGCCCCCTGATCCCAGCTCCCCTTGACCTCAGCTCCGCGACTTCCCCGCCCAGACCCCCAGGCTGGGCCCACCAGTCACCTAAAGGCCATAACTACCACCAGGGCGATGATGGTCCCCTGGAGGAAGCGCTGGCTGATGCATGCCTGGTCCGGGACCACGGGAGACGGCTGAGGACCGTAATGGGGGAGAGAGGTGAAGGACAAGAGCCAGCTTAGCCCTGTCCGTCTGTCCGCCCCTCCGCCCACGCACAGGCTGAGCTGGAGGACGCGTGACCAAGCCCCTGTCCAGCTGCAAGCAGGACCATCACCATCCCGAGCCCGGAGAAGTGCAGGCTGGGAGGGGGCACAGAGGAGCCGGCAGCTCCCCCACCCCTACCACACACTGACCTGGCTCCATCCCCGACCGCCCTCACCTTGCTGGCCATCTTGGGGGCCTCTTTTTATGGGGGGACGCTGCCTGCCCGGCTGAACTGGCTCCCAGCATGGCTGTAGCAAAAGGAGCAGGGGTGAGAAGTGTCCTGGGAAGGAGCCTCCCCCACCCCTGCTCCCACCGGCTGCGTCCCCCCCCCACACCTCACCTGAAGGCGCCCGAGCTGCCCGTGGACTTGAGGCTGTCCAGGCGCCGCAGCTTGGCCAGCTTGTGGCTCCAGCGCTCCAGCTCGTCGATGCGTGTCTCCAGGTTGTCTGTGAGTTTGCACAGCTCCTTCACGGCCCCCACGTTCTCCATGAAGATCCGCTCCTGCGCAGGCAGCCCGCTCGGTCAGCCCCGGAAACCCCCTGGAGACCCCCCCAGCCCTGCCTGCTTCTCCTCCGTCCCCTCCTGGCAGCCGGGGAGACCCTCTCACTAACTCCTGCCTCAGCTCCCCATCTGCCTTCCCAGGCTCAGAGCCCCGTGGGGCCCCTCGCTCTCCCTACCCCTGTTCAGCCCACAGCCGCCGTGAGCAGCCGCACCTGAACCCACACTAGCCCTGCCGCTACCCCAGGCTGCCTTACTGGCCCCCACCCCCACTGATTTGTTGAGGGAGAAGAATGGCCCCCGGCTCCCCTCCCTTCCATCACAGCCACAGGGCCGTGCTCGGCACCCCAGCCCCAGAATGCTGGTGTGGGGGGGGTACCGAGGCCCCGCCTCCACGTGGCGCTGAAGGCTGAGGGGCCAACAGCAGCCCCTTGGGTCCCACAGACCTTGTTCACCACCAGGAAGTTCTCAATGGTCTTCCCGTTGGCAAAGACCACATCTCCTGAGTCCTTCACCGCCTCGGGAAGAATCTCCTTCACCTCCTGGGCAATGACGCCTGGGGGAGGGACAGCACGTGTGTGGGGGGAGAGACCTAACCCACAGCCCCTCAGGGAAAGGGTTTGGGGTTCCTTGGGGCCCTAGAGCAGAACAAGTGCTGTCAGAGGCCACAGCTAGGGGGCTAGGGGGCAGGTATAAGGTGTGCAGAGCCGGAACTAGGGCCCTGGGCGGAGGGATATGAACCCTGGCACCCCATTGCTGGACCCAGTGCCAAGGGAGAAAGCCAAGGACAGCAGGGAAAGACAATTTCCTGGGGGGCAGGGTTAGCTTCTAGATGGTGCTTGGGGAGGGCAGGCACAGTCCAGGGCCAAGGGACGGCTCCTGGATGACAGCAGGCTTCCTGGGGCTGGAATCTCGGTGTTCCACCATGCAGGGACCCCCTACCCGTCTCGGGGAGGCGGCCTCGATGCCGGCGCTGGCGGCGAACTCGGGCTTGTATCGGTAATGCACTAGCCGCATCCGCGAGATCCGCTTCAGCTGCTCCGTGGTGTCCACCTGCACGGGAGTAGGGCACACACTGAGCACCCACAGCGGGCAGCAACATCAAGGGCAGAATCGCGGCTGCAGAGTGGAGGGGCGGCTTCTGCCACCCAGGTCCTGGGGATTCTGAGAACCATTGGCGCAGCCAGGCCGACTTCCCCTAAGCCCCGCCCTGCCGCTTGACCCCTCCCTCCGGGCACCGCCCATATAGCCACACCCACTGCACAGCCACGCCCCTATTTGACCACACCCCTACAAAGCCCTGCCTCATCTAGCCACTCCCCCATCCGCCCCTTAGGCCACGCCCCAAGCTCCACCTCCACCAGCCCAGTCCGGGCTTTTGATCCGCCTCAGCCCCGCCCCCCACCTCCTGCACGTGCTCCTTGGCTCGCAGGTCCGAGGGGTGCATGAGCGAGCCCATGACCTTGACGTTGCCATGCACGACCAGCGCTTCGTCGGGCCGGTCGGTGTTGATGCCAACACGGCCATGGTGGAAGACGGTATCGGGCACCTGTGCCCGCTGCCACAGCACGTCGCTGTCACTCTCAAACTGGCCTGGGTTGGAAGCCTGGCAGGATTGGGGTGGGATCAGAACGGGGTGGCTGTGGGGGAGACACCCACGGCCACGTGCCTCCAGCCGCAGCCCCCAAGCCCCACCCCCCCAGCAGGCCCTGCTGAAACTGCGCTTTCAGTAGGGGTGCTCCGCGTGTGTGCGGAGATGCCAGGGTGTCGGCCCGGAGAGGGTGCGAGCCTTGGTGCCCTGCAGGGTCAGCACCCAGCACCTGGTGTCTCGGGGTGGGGCTGTTTCACCAGCTGGGGGACCCTCACCCGCACGATGATGCGCTCCGGAGATCTGGGCGGCCAGCGTGTAGTTCTGGTTCTGCGCGTGCGCCTGCAGCGCCACCACCAGCATGAAGTACCTGCGGCGTACGGGGGTCAGCGCCGCGGGCGCACAGCCCACAGACCGCCGGCTCAGCCCCAGGTCACCCTCGGAGGAAAGCCCTGCGTGTCCACTAGGGGGCAGAGTGGCCCAGCGCAGGAGACAGCGAGGACTCAGCCCTGCCGCCCCTGCCCGGCGGGGAGCTGCTCACCGCTGGTCCGGGTTGGGCTTGCCCTTCTTGCGCATGTTGTTGGCGGTGGTCTCGCTGAAGTGCAGGCGCCCCACCGTCACCTTCGTGACCTGCTCCGGGGGCAGATTGACCCTGCAGAGAAGCCCGGAGGGAGTTCAGGCAAAGAGGGTGCAAGGGACGGAGCGCTGGGCCGCAGGGGCCACTGGGCCGGGGGCGTGTGCTAAGTGGGCTGTGGGCACCGGCCTGGGCTCCCCTCAGCGCCAAAGCCTCTTATTGGTCAAGCCTCTGTTTTACACACACGCAGGTAAATCCATCGTACATACATGCACACACACACAACAGCACATGCACCCACAAGCTTGCATATCACACGGTTCCCCACCCACAGGCGCCCACGGCCCACCCCGGCGGCACTCACGTGACAGGGGTTGAAGGGCCTCTTGCTGCGGTCCGACTGTGACTGCTCGATGTTGATGGACTGGTTTAGGGCCTCCAGCTGTGGGAGAGCACACCAGTGGCACCTCATGGCCAGCTCCCCGCCTGGCCGCCTCCTCCTGCTCAGCCTGGGCCTGAGGAAACTGAGGCACGACCCCCCCTCTGCCTCCCCCACCCGATCAGGCGGCTCTCGGCAGCCCCCGCCCCATCTGTGCATACCCCACAAACACCCCCATGGGCCCCACCCACTCAAACCTGCCGCAAACACCCACACACCCAAACCTCCTCACCCCCCAGGGCCCCAAACTCCTCTAGACGTCCATCCCTCGGGACACAGACTCAGGTGGAAAATGAATCGGGAACCTGGTAGAAGGTTCCATCAGCTTCCACCGGGGTGAGGATGCCAGGACAGGGCACCCAAGGTGAGGGCCAGTATGCTTAAATGTGGAGGGAGAGTGACCAGGGCGCTGGAGTCCCCACCAAGAGTGACCGGGGGACAATTTTTCAGGGAGTTCACGCAGGGACAAGAAGTTGAGGGTTACGGCCGGGTCACACATCTGGGGCTCCCAGAACCAAGAAGGAAGCAGAAACCACACGCAGGACGCGCGTGGGCTGGGGAACCGGTGGAGGTGTGGGAGGCGGTGGGCTTGACCCGGAGCCAGTGGCGTCCCCACGCTGCACCCGCTGGGCCCCAACCTGCCTTCACTCCGTGCAGCTTCAGGTAGAAGCAGTCCAGGGGCTTAAGGCCTTCGGGCGTCTTCACGTATTTGGGCTCGCCCAGCATCCCGATGTACACTGTGACCTGGAAGTGATTCTTCTTCTGACACACGAACGGCGTCGTCGCCCACCGAGAAGTTGAAGCCCTTGTCCGCGTCCCGCGGTAGGTGAGCATGGGCCTGGGGGGCAGGGAGGACACTCACCGGGTGGCCCCAGCAGGGGCCCCCCACAGGCCCGCACCTCCCAGGAGGCTCTGAGCGCTGGTCAGCCGACTCCCGAGCCAACTGTTTCTCTGTCCCTGAGGACAGCACAGGCCCACAAGACGGTGGGGGCGGGGAGGGGGCTCCTGGGCAGCCCCCGCCACACTTGGCTCTGTCCCAGGAGGCGGCCCGCCTGCACTCAGGAGAGGGGTGAGAGGGAAGAGGTCTGGGGAGCCTCACTGTGGCCTGTCAGCGGTCGCCATGGAAACGGTGGAACCAGGCGCCGGCTCTGCTCCGGCCCAGCCCTGCCCACGGGCTGAAGCCCCCACATCCTTGCCCTTATTCTAAGTCCCTCTGCTCTGGGGCTGGGGGAGGAGCACTCTGGGCTCCCTGGAGGTGGGGGCTCTCTGCCTCAGTTTACCCCTGTTACCAGAAGAGTTTTCCAAGCCTGGGCCCTCTGAGAGGGAGTCTAGGTGGCAGAAAAGGGGTCCCCGTGGCTTCCCTATGCCTGGAGGAAGTCAGGCAGACAGGGTGTTCTCAGCCCCGTGCGAGGCACGGCTGCAGCCAGGCTGACACGTGCAGCAGCGCCCGGCCTCACCTTACCTCCTTGAAGGGCTCCACCCTGTTAACAAGGGCCTGGGCCGAAATGGGGCCTGGGGTGGCAAGGCTGCTGTGAGACATGGGGACCCCCACCCTGATAGGCCTCCAGGGGCCTTCACACCCTCCTCACACACACACCGCCCCAGAACCCCACTAGGCCCAGGGCGCCAGCTCCCAGAGGCCGATCTCAGCTACACGTGTCCTGAGCAACGAGAGGCGCCCGCTGGGTCCCGCCTCACACTAGCCTTCGGGCAGCAGTCCCAGCATGCTCAGGGCCAGGCGGAGGCTGGGCCCATGGCAGGGACTGGCCAGGCAGCGCCCAACCCTCAGGCCAGCTTCCTGCTACCTTCCAGGAATGCAGGGAGGAGGAGGTGGAGGAAGGCGGGGAGTGGGGGGTGGCGGAGGGGTGTCGGAAAACACCCACTTTTCCCTGCACCCGCCCCGGTCCGCCCGGAAACACCCACTTCTTAAGAAGCCAGGGCGGGCAGCGGGAACCAGGCCAGCGTCCGAGTCCTTTCCATCTGGGACAGCACAGGGTGGCCCAGAGCCCCCCAGATGCCAGGGTGGGGATCCACAGGGGGTGCGGCGGGCACTCACAGCTCCTTGTAGTTGGCGTCGCACAGTGCGGCCCCACTTGCTCTGCTGGTGCGGCTGCCACTTGATAGACTGGTAGTTGGGGTCCAGGTAGGAGCCGCTGAGACTGTCACTGTCCTGCAGGACCCCTGGACGGCACCCGGCATGATGTGGGCACCCTGCCACCCCTGGGCTGGCCCTGGAGGGGGAGCAGCCTGCCCACCTGCCCCTCTACCTGGGGACGGTGCGCCCGGGGGTGCCAAGGCGGCGTCTGGGCGCGGCGATGCTGAGGGGCAGCGAGCCGGGGCCCGGGGACAAGCGGGCCCCTGCGGGGCCAGGGTGGGGACGGGGCTCGGCTGGGGTGCGGGGGCAAGGCAGTCACGGTTCCCGGCTCCTGCTTGATCATCCCGTTCAGCATCTGGGCGTTGAGGGTGCTGGGCGGGGACTCCGAATGCTTCCTCTTCTTGGAGGGGGGGTGTGGGGGGGCCCTGGGGCAGAGGGATGCCGGGAGGGTCTCTGAACACATCCGACTGCGCTGCGCCTCCTCCTTCCCGTCACCCCTCTGTAGCCCTTTTCTTTCTTCTCTGCCCCCGACCTGGCAGTGCCCCCACAAGGCCCAGCCATGGGCCTCAAACTGGAGTCTGGGGCTGAGACCCGGTCGCCCCATCGTCCCCTTTATCAAGGCCTCAACAGGGGCAGCCCCACGGCAGCACCGCATGCCCCCTGGGCCGCCAGGGCTGGTGTTTTGGGGGGAGAAGGTTTGGGGGTGCACAGCCCCCTTCCGCTTCTAGGTTACAAACCATTTAGGCTCTCTGGAATCTTTCCTCGCTCTAAATCTTTCCCTTCTTAGGGAGGGAAGGGGGACATTGGTGTTGGGAAATGGGCACTGGTGGAGGATGGGTGCTGAACGTATGGGCAAACATGATCTTTAATTGTTTACATGGCGGTTAATAAATATTTAAAAAAAAATAAAAAAAAAAAAATCTTTCCCTTCTTAATTTTTTTTTGGTCACACCTGGCAATGCTCAGGGTTACCCCTGGCCCTGCGGAAGTGCTTGGGGGACCCTACGGGGTGCTGGGGCTCGAGCCTGGGTTGGCCGCATGCAAGGCAAATGCACTGTTGTATTATTGCTCTGGCCCCTTAACTCTTATTTCTTTAGTTTGGGGGTCACACCCAACAGGGCTCGGGCTTACTCCTGGCTCTACGTTCAGGGACCACTCGTGGTGGAGCTCAGGGGACCGTAAGGGATGCCGGGAGGGGATCAGACAGAGGCTGGGCACGTCTAAGACCAGCGCCCCCTACTGCACTATGGCTCCGGCCCCTCCTTATTCTAAATCTCATGAAATTTCCAATAGCTCAGAGGTCATGGCCGACGGACTGTGTGGGCCTGGCCTGGAGATGTCTGGAAAGTTTAGGGGTCTGGGGGCGGTTGGGGGAAGGTGTTCAGTGCTCCAGGGCCACGTCCCAGCTCTGCCCCTGTCCAGCGGGGGCCTGGGCAAGCCTTCCCTTCTCAGAAGCCCTTTTTACCAGTCTGCCCAGGCGGCAGGCAGCCATGGGCAGTGACCACACTGGGCACTTCCCTCCCGCGCCCAGCCCTGGGGCGCGCGCCGCCGCCTTACTCAGCTCCATGCTGCAGCAGCTGGTGCAGCATCTGCGACTGCAACCGCGGGGTGTGGTGGAGGTCAGCGGGCACCAGCCCCCCTGCCCCATGGCCGCATAGGGGGGCATGGGGGGGCTCCGACTTCATGTACAGGTCCCGCTGCAGGACCGGGTAGTGGGGCGGGGCGGCGGGGGCGGCGGGGCCCGGGCAGGTGGGCGGGGGGGGGAGGCAGGTGCTCCAGGCGGGAGGCCACGCCCACGTGGCACAGGGTTTCCGGGGTGAGGGTGCGCAGGAGATGGGTGTCTGCGGGAGAGACGGGGGTGGGCGTCAGGCCGCAGCTCGAGCTGACCCGAGCCTGGGGCTGTCCACCTCCCCCCCCATCCTGACCCCCACCCACGTGGGAAGCGACTGAGCCTGGAGGCCCCAGAGGAAAGCGTGACCACGTCCAGGCCTGTCCACGCGTCCTGGCCAGCTCCTTCCCCGCCCCAGCCCACCTCCCAGCCCGATGTCCACCTTCCTCCAGGCCTCAGGAAGGATCTTCCAGGGACCCCAGCCCTGCCACGCCGCCCTGCGCAGAGGCAGCCCCTCTCCCAGGCGCACAGGGGGCGGCCCTTTGTTCCCGGGAGGCATTCCAGAGATGTTTGGGGGAAGATAAACAGAACTCTTGACCCTGCTCTGTTCTGGCTGTGCCGCTTGGCCTCTGGCTCCCTTACCACCCCTTCTGGTTCCTTCCATCTCTGGCGCACCCCCACCTCCCCCCCCCAGCCAGCCACCCAGGTGAGGGGCCCCCGGCTCCGGGGCACTTACCTACGAAGGGCGCGTCCATGATGGCGCAGGCGCCAGGTGGGTGGCATCCCGCGGACGCTGCTCCCCACCCGCCCGAACAAAAGCAGCACCCAGAGTATTTGAGCAGTGATAATGTGGGCCCGGGGTGGCCGCCCGGCCTCCTCCCTCCCCGATAAGGCCGCCCCAACCACTCGCAGAGGCCCTGGCCTGGGGAGGGCGGTGCCCACAAGACTCACCGTTCACCTGCGGGGGAGTAGGCCTCCGGATCCCGAGTCTGGCGGCGAGTCCGGGAGTGTGCTGCGGGGGTGTGGGAGGCCAGTGGGCACACAGCACCCTCGGGGTATTCTCCGTCCTGACCTCAGGGTGACTGGCAGGGGCCGGGCAGGGGCCGTGGGGTGCTGTCCTGCACCCCCTATGACCTAGTGGGGACTGAGGGTCCTTTCCGAGGTCCCTGATGTCACCAGGATGCGGCTACACTGGCTGGTCCTCAAGCGGCCACACTGCTCCATCTCCTCACACCCGCCAGAGCCCCCTTCCTGGCCCGTGGCCTCTGGGGTCCAGGCTGGGGCGGGGGTGTGGGTGGCCAGGAGGCTGCCCCAGGCAGGTGTGGGCCGGGCAGAGGGCCAGAGCTGCCGGCCTGCGTTTATTTTTTTCCTGCATTTATTTTTATCAGTGGTTCAGGGAAGAGAACAAATTCGACCCTGAGAGGTCAACATGTCCTGTGTGAAGCCCGGAGCTCACCGGGCAAGGGGGAGGGCCCCAGGACCCTGCCCTTGGCCATCCTGGCGGCCACATCTGGAAGGTCAGCTGGGGTCAGGCCCTGCCCACAGCAAAGGGGTGACTGCAGGGCCCTGCGCACACCCCACCTCATCCTCTGGACAGGGGTGCACCTTCAGACCCCGCTGGAGGGGCAGAGAAGTCTTGTCCAGCCTTTTGAGGGCTGGTACAGGGACCAGCAGAGAAGTGAGCCGCCATTCCATCCCTGCCTGCCCGTGGGGTTCCTTGGCCTCAGACGAACGCTCTAGCTCCGACAGGGCATGGAGGCCAGCGGCTGGGGTTGGACATGCTGTGTGTGAGATGGGCCCAGGCTGACCAGCGCCATGCTCCACCCCAGCCAGGGACCCGGAGAGCTACACCACCGGAGCTACGAGCGGGACTGTGCTGGGGCCTGGGCACCGCTGTCTGCACCCCTCCATCAAGCCAGATCCTGTTGACCTCTGGGAACAGGGTCCCCTTGGGGAGACAAGGGGCACTCGGAGGAGGCTTTGGGGAGCCCGCTGGCCCCAGGAAGCAGTGATGGAGGGGAGGCAGAGGCCGGATGTGTGTATGTGTGCATGCGTGTGCCCTGTCTATGAACATGTGAGCGTACATGTGTGCCCGTGCGCTGTGCATGTATGTATACGTGTGTGCCCTGCGTGCCTTATGTGCATGTGTGCCCATGTGTTCCCCATGTGCCCTGTATATGCATGTGTGTGCACTGTGACCTGAACACATGTATGCACACCACAGGCGTCGTAAGGCCTGCGTGTATGTCCGGGTGTGCCTCCCTTGTGCTGTGTGCACACATATGTTCTGTCGCGGGTGTGTACACACATGTTCTTGTGTGCAGGTATCCTGCATGCTCTCTGTGTATTTCACACATGTGCATGGGTTCCTCTGTGTGTGCATGTGTCCGTGTGTGTTCATGTCTGTGCACGTGTGCCTCGTGTCCATGTGTGTTCATGTGTGTGCTTGTGCACTTATACATGTGTGCCATGGAGTGCATAGAAGCGTGTGCACACATGTGGAGGTGTGTACTCACATGTGCAGCTGTGTACAGGCATGTACTAGTGTGTGCAGCCGTGTGCCATAAGCGTCCACGGTTGTGGCCTGCAGTTTCACACCCTCCATCCGCTGTCCACGTGACTCTGGGATTTTTCTAGCACCGAGTCGCCTCCTCACTCCCCTGCCAGAACCCACTAGGCTCTCCCGCCTCCCAACAAAGCCGGGCGCCTTCCCTGCCAGCCTCTCCATTCCCCCCACACACACACCAGAAGCACCGCCTGCCTCGCTCACCCTGGGGCGTAGGGAGCCTTGGGCTCTGCCTTGATCGGAGGCCCGGAGCCCCCAGGAAGGGCTTGGCGCGGCCAGGCCGTTGTTGTTATTGCAGTTGAGTGGGGCACTGTAGCTGGGGTGCGAGGGGCCCATGGCGCCCGGGGAGGGTCCGCCTGCGTGGACGCCGCTGGAGCCGGGAGGGCGGGCTGCCCGTGGGTAGGAGGCCACGCTGGCCGGAGCCGCGATGTCAGGAAGCAGCTGCAGAGAAGGGAGGCTTCAGGGGTGCCCAGAGCCTGCCCGTCCCGAGCGTGGGTGGCCCCAGGACTCACAGGTCCGAGGCGTCCTCCCTTGCTGATGTACTCCTCCAGGATGCTCGTGTCGATGTTGGACGGCTCCAGCGCCCCGTTGATGTCGTGACCTGCATACGGGTCATGAGTGAGGGTCAGGCATGGGAAAGAGCCCTTCTTTCTTTTCCTTTTGCATTTCGGGTCACACCCAGCAATGCTCAGGGGTTACTCCTGGCGGTGTTCAGGGGAGGATGCCAGGGATTGAACCTGGGCCGGCCGCATGCAAGGCAAATGCTCTCCCCGCTGTGCTGTCGCTCCGGCCCCGAAAGAGCCCTTTAGCTCCCACCTCTGATCCCTCCAGCAGCATCTTAGACGCCGCTTCCGCCCACCAGGCCCCCAAGTCCCCAGGCACCTTCTGTCCCTCTGTCCCGCACGAGCTGGGGGCTGCACCGGCCCCTCCCGACTAAAATGGGGCGACCGTCCCCACAAGTGGTGTGGGGGGGAGCTCTGGGGAGCAGCCAGTGCCCTCCTGTCCTGCAGGTGCCCAAAAACCCAGCTGAGGGGGCCGGGCTGGACCCCACATCCTGGTCCCTCCCCAAGCCTGGAGGAGCCGCCTACATCCCAGGCCCGGGCGGCAGGCACAGAGCTGTGAGGGAGGGACCAGGGTACTGGAGCAATCCACTGTCACACCATAACGGTGGGTGATGAGCCTGTTTTGTTTTCCAGAGGAGGAAACTGAGGCCAGTGAGGGGAGCAGCCAGCAGGGTCAGGAAGGCTGGGAGGGCTGGGGTGGGGCACGGTGGGGGGGGGCTGGAACAGTGGCCTGAGACAGGCGGGGCTGGCTTTTCCCCTCCCGGGGTCACCTTGCGAGGGGAGTGCGTGGGGGGGGGCAGCGAGCCAGAGGGCAGGTGATAAGGGGGCTGACGTGACAGATGCGTCAGCCTCGATAATGGGGGAGGGCCCCACCCACACGCTGACCCACGGCGGCGCCTCTTCCACAGGCCTGCATCTAGTCCCGGGCCAGAGCTCACACAGTCCAAGCACTAGCCCTGGCCACAGCCCGCTGTGCTGTGTGTGACCCTGGGAAGCCTGCTCACCCTCTCTGAACCTCAGTCTCCTTAGGAGTGGGAAACGGAGCCACAAGCAGCTAACACAGAGTTTCGGGGCCGGTTTGAGGCTGAAGAGGGAAGGTCTGTGGAGTGACCAGCCCTGGGGGGACTGACCACGGGGTCCCCAGGAGCCACCCACCCCCATCTCTCCTTGGCCCTGGCTGGCATTTCAGGAATGCTGAGCCCCGCTTTGGGTGATTAATGTTCGGCTAAGTCCTCCCGGAGTCACGAGCTGCCTGGGACCAGCCTCCCAGGGGCCCACCCTGCTTCACGCACTGAGGGCTCCAGTCACCACGCAGGCCCTGGTTGAATGGACAGAGATGATGGAGCCACCCACGGTCGCCCTGCAGGCTCGGCTTCTGAGGGGCTTCCCCAGTCCGGGGTTCCAGGGACCCCCACACCCAGGGTTCTGGGACACCCCCTGACCCCGCCCACTGCAGCCGCTTCATGAAACAAAAGGAGCCTCATGCTGTGTGTAGCCATGGGGTCGGCTCACTGGGGCAGTGCTCCCCATGGCCTGGCCTCTTCCCAGAGGGCCTGCGCTGCCCGCAGGCACCAGCAGTGAGACCAGTGTTTGGGGTTCACCTCCCAGCCCCCGGGGGACAACAGACTTGGTGTTCCTCAGCAACTTCCCGGGTCAGAGAAATCCTGTTTTCTGCCTCAGGCAGCACAGTGAGGAGAGCTGAGGGGGCAGTGAGACGCCCTGGGCGGCCTCTCCTGGCAGGCTGGGGGGCTCTGGAGGGAACAGAAAGCACGGGGGCACCGCAGAAGCTGAGTCTGGAGCTGACTCCTGGCCCCCAGTGAATAATGGGGTGCCGGAGTCGGGTGGTGCTATTTATAGCAGCCGCCTCCTCCCTCCTCCCTAATCGCCCCTAATCCTCCTGTTCACCTCCCCTGGGCCAGGGGCCCTCCCAGAGGCATCCTGGAGACCCTAACGAGAACCAGATGTGGTCGGGGGAGGAGGCCCCCTCGTGCCAGGGGCCGGGGGTGCACGGGGGCCCAGCGGAGGAGGAGGGCCCGGATGGTGGGGAGGGGGAGGGATGTAGGCCGGGGTTTGGGGGAGCTGGAGGGTCTCCTGAGATCCTCAATGGCGCCTGCTTTTCACACGGTCAGCCTGGGCTCCATCCCCAGCATCCTCTATGGTCCCCAGAACCTTGTCA
>JAJIBD010012776.1:30000-32586 GCA_021461705.1 Cryptotis parvus | reverse complement strand
AGCTTGCCAGGCTCTGCAACCAGATACTCTGGTTTCTCTTCAGATCGCATGAAGAGACCCTATGTAAAGCCAAAATCATCCTAGAGCTACATCCTTTGGAAAAGGCCTACGAGGGGAGAAATGATGCTGTGAAACAGGCTGTAACATTCTGAGGGGGGCAACCAGGGGACAGTGCAAAGGGTGCGAGGTGCATGCCAAGCCTGCAGAGCCCAGCTCCATCTCCGGACCGCACTGGGCCCTTGAAGTGCCACTGGAGGGAGCCGGGTAGCACCCAGCAGAGCAGGCTGAGGCAGCTGCGTTTCCAGGTGGGGGCAGAGAACCAGGAGCGGTCCGCAGGCCCCCACACTGCATGGGAAGGAGAGAGGGAGGAGACTCTCCTAGCTTTAATGGAGAAAGCCTCCATGTGCTACAGAACTCACGGCCATAACTACAGTTGACCTCTGTGGGGTCTGTAACATGAACAGACGGACAATATCTGAAAGAGGCCTGAAAAAAAGCTTAGTCTCCTTTGATCCAGCAATCCAGTTCAAGGAATCTCTCCCTAGAGCCAGCTGTAATGAAACAAAGTCAACACTGCGTGGTCTGTAAGAGAGAGGGAGGGTGGAAACAAGAGAAGTGTCCAGCAGAGGGAGCTGGTGGGTAAATTTCGGTACATCCACAGAGCAATGTCGGGGATGTAAAACTAGGGGAGGATTCTGTGGGCTGGTGAGGAGCTTTATGGGGGGGCGGGGGACCCGACAGCAGTGCCTCTCAAGCAGCGCCTCAGGGGCCCAGGGGGCCACACCAGCTAACACTCCGCCCATGCTGAGGGGCCAGCAGGGTCACCTCAGCAGGCTCAGAGGACCATCCAGTAGTGGGGATCAACCCCAGGGCCTCCCTGCCAGGCCTCTAACTGCTGGGCTTCGTCCCTGGCTGAGCAGGAGGACATGGAAAGGATGGGAGAGCTCTGCTCTTTCCTACTGGGAGTAAACGGGCACAGAGGGAGAAAAGCTCTGGAAGGAGGCAAGTATGATAATACTCCTTGGGGGCCACAGCGAGGCCACCAGGCTGTAGGGGTGGAAGGGAAACTTTATTATGTGCAGTAGTTTTTTCTCTTCCGGTTTCTGGACCACACCTGAGGTACTCAGGGCTTACTCCTGGCTGTGCTCAGGGAATCACACCTAGGTGGGCCGCATTCAAGACAAGTGCCTTCCCACTCTACTCTCCCTCCGGCTCCATCTGAGGTTTTCTATAGATTTTAATTACCTCTTTAAAAACTTAATTTAAAAACATTCTGGGGCCAGAGCGATAGCACAGCAGGGAGGGTGTTGCCTTTGCGTGCTGCAGACCTGGGTTCGATCCCCGGCATCCCATATGGTCCCCTGAGCATCGCCAGGAGTAATTCCTGAGTGCAGAGCCAGGAGTAATCCCTTAGCATTGCTGAGTGTGACCCCCAAAAGCAAAACCTAATTAATTATTCAATTAATAAAAAACTTCAGGGCCACCTGCCCCTCAAGGTGTTGCAGGTGTGGCTGTGGTGCCCGGCTGCGTTGGCAGGGGACAGACAGGAGAGAGGCTTGTCTACACCCCCCCAGGCTCTGCCCTGTGGGCCCTGGATGGTGGATGGTCTGACATAGGAAGAACAGTGCGCAGCCTCGCAAGAGGCTCAGATGACAAAGTAGGCTAGGACCAGGTCCTTCCCAGGGTCTTTCACATCTGTACAACATAATGATCATTGTAGTTGTAACAAACTGGGGAGGTTGATGGAGAATGAGGAACTATGTCACATTAGAAATCACTACTGAATATACACACAGATAATTGCATCATGAACCGGAAGGCAAGTCACAAGGTGTAGGAGAGACAAATACAGAGACAGAAATAGAGATAGAGAGATAGATGAGAGACTCAGGCGCACGGGGGTAGAGCTGCCATCTGGCTCTCCCCTAGCTCAGCTGACCATGAGGCTCCCAGGAGGCAAGATGGGTTTTGGGAGTGGGCCCATCACCTCTGTAGGGCCTCGGAAGCAGCTGGATAAGACTCGATCACCATAATAGCCGCCATTTTTGTGGTCCGGACCCGGTACCTCAAACTAGTGGAACCAATCATGTTCTAGAATATATTACAATCTACAATGTGTAAGAAAGGGAAGCGAGAAGGAGAGAGAGAGAGAAAGAGGAGATAAAGAACCTGCCATGGAGGCAGGCTGGGGGAAGGGGGATGGAGGTGGGGACATTGGTGATGGGAGATGGGCAGGGGTGTTGGATGGGTGTTGGAACACTGTAGAACCAAAACTCAAACATGAACAGCTTGTAATTGTATATCTAACGGTGGTATAATAAAATATTAAAAACAAACAAACCTTCAAATGCCAACAGTTAAAGCTGAGTGTGCCCCAGTAGCTGGCCACTGTAAATCCCATGTGGGTGAATGTGAATGTGGGTGAATTCTGCCTTTCCCCGGCCTAAAGACAGAATCCCGGGAAACCCGGCTGGGGGGCTGGTAGTCGGCCAGTGGGTGACTTACTTAATTAATAAGTAATATTTATTACTTATTAAATATCATTAAATATATTATTAAATATTTATTATTGTATATTATATATTA
>JAJIBD010012776.1:0-25000 GCA_021461705.1 Cryptotis parvus | reverse complement strand
ACTACTAGAGTATGCCACCCTTACGGCAGAGCCTGGCAAGCTACCCATGTCGTATTTGATATGCCAAATACCAGTAACAATTATAGACCTCATTCCCATGACCTGATGGAATGGTTTGAGGCTCTTTATGTTCCTGGAGCAAGCAGGTGCCCTTGGGCTCTACTTGCATGAGACAGGACATATGGAGATGTTACTGGTGCCCGCTCGAGCCAATCGATGATGAACGGGAAGACAGTGATACAGTGATTTTAGGAAACGTCCTGTAATCTCGCAGGCTCTGGAGACGTATACCATGACCCCATCTTGCCTCACCTTTCCTGCATTGACCAACACTTCATCTACGTGGTCCTTCAGGTCAGAGGAAAAGCCAGGGTCGTCCTCAGAGACCCTTCTCGGAGCTGAGCTGTAACAGAACATGTTCCCCATCTGTATTTACATAGGCACAGCTTGACGCTCCTTTATAATAGCAGAAGTAATCGGTTTTAGTGGGGGTATAAAGATAAACTTTCTCCGTTCACTTGTTATTTTTGGATTTGTGTTCTAACAAAATAGGAATGTACACATTTGATGGAAGCGCTGATAAGTGCAGAGCGGTAATTGCCTCAAAATGAATGTAGATAAGTTAACAGAGAAAGAGGGGACCCCACGAGATAGGATGTTAAACAGGAGCTGTTTGGTGCTGAAGAAAGCAGATATTTTATCTGACACTGAAGAAGCAGGGAAAGCACATTCGCGTCTGCATCCACGGGTGAGACGTTTCTATTAAACGTGCTACTTATTTTCATATGCAACCATGCAGGATATATGGACTTGGGAACCACACCTGGCTCTGCTCAGGGCCACGCCTGGCTCTGCTGATAGATCATGCCTGGTCCATCAGCACGGTGATGGACATACAGTGCCAGGAATCCAACATGGGTTGGTCATCTGCAAGGCACATGTGGGAGGCAGTTACTCGTCCTTGTACCAGCCTGCTGGGCTCTAGAAACCATTTTTAACCCTGGTACTTGTTGGGGATGCCACCCGGGTCCCCAACAGTGCAGGGAAGAGAGTTCCCTTCTACCTCTGAAGCCAGCCGGGGAATGGATGAAGACTCAGGAATCCAATTTTAAAAGGCTTTACTTATCACAGGTTCAGGCATACAAATCAGCAATAGGAAAAACCCTGTGCTTAGGATTCCCGGCTAGAACCCAGCCACGTGTAGGCCAAGATGGCGGCCACAAAGTGTTAAGGCCTGTAGAGAGGAGACAAAGACAAGACTCCCAAGAAGAGTGCGAGCCCCAAAAGAGAGAGCCCAAAGAGAGAGAGAGAGAGCGAGCGAGAGAGAGAGAGAGAGAGAGAGAGAGAGAGAGAGAGGAAGCAGGCTGGTTTTATACCCCTGCCTCCAACTATTATGGGAAGCAGGAAGGGTCAAATGCCCTTAGGTAATTTCTCCCAGCACCTCACCTAGGCCCTATTATATGCTAATGTTTTGAGCCAAGATCTGCCTGGAAATGCCTTTGTAGGGTAGAGAAGGGGGTTTCTGAGATGGCATGTCTCTGTACCAAAGACTAATACTAATGCCATTTAAATATTTCTCCAAGCCTTCACAAGAGTCTCGTCTACTTCACGGTAGTTTTGTATTTTAGTTGCCTTTGAGTTATCAGGGAGCCATGCTTGCTTGCTTGGAGGCAAACAGCATTTCTCTCTGGTCTAATTATTTAGAGATCCAACGTGGCCAGGCTAATATGCTGGTAAGAACTAGCTAGTCCAGATGATTGTGGTAGCATGAGAGAATATTTATACCA
Source organism: Cryptotis parvus (assembly GCA_021461705.1). Lineage (NCBI taxonomy): Eukaryota > Metazoa > Chordata > Mammalia > Eulipotyphla > Soricidae > Cryptotis > Cryptotis parvus. The sequence goes on along the minus strand of JAJIBD010012776.1, from coordinate 23,213 downwards.
GCCAGTACAGAATACATGGTCAGATAAACTGCCACATTTAAACTATCCCCCTATCTACAAAGTGATTTGCAGGAGGCAATCCAGGACAGATGCAGAGGCTTTTAGGTGTCCTGCAACAGGTACCCAAGGTGAAAAGCACTCAAGAATCTCTTAGGAGCAAAGGCTTTGTAGAGAACTTGATCCCTCAAACCCTGGGCGTCCCGTGGATAAAGAACAGAAGAGTCAGTAAACCTGCAACTTAACTGACCAGCGCCTCTGTGGGCTCAGCTAAAACTTGCCACATACTAAAAACGGGTTTTTATAGTACAACGGGAGAGCATTTGCCTTGTTCATGGGCCACCCACGTTCGATCCCCTGCAAGGTCCACGTCCAAGGATCATAGAGGCAAGTCCCAGGAGGATTGGTCCATGGTTGGAAGCTTGCCACAAGTGGTGGGGGAGAGGACAGTAGGGACTCTGTGACAAGGATAGTTGGAAATGGCCTCTCTGGATAAGGGCTGAGTGCTGAAAGGAGACCAAGGAAAACAGCTCTTAACCTTTCAGTATCTGGATTGCAAACCATAATGCCTAAGGCTCTCCCTGTGCCCGGCTGATCACAAGGTGCCTAGGAGGGAAGGCGGGTTCTAGCCCTGGCCGCCATCCCAATAGAGCCTTGCAAGAAGCCAGAGGAACCCCCACACCATGAGGGCCGCCATTTTCCACATCCAGACTCCAGTGAGAAAGGGAGAGAGAGAGGGAGACAGAGAGACAGAGACAGAGAGACAGAGAGAGGGTGTTGGGAGGGAATCAGGGGACATTAATGTTGGGAAATGTGCACTGGTGAATGGACGGGTGTTGAAACACGGTATGACTGAACCCCAACCATGAATAACTTCATTAGCCTGGCAAGCTACCCGTGTCGTATTTGATATGCCAGATACCAGTAACAATGATAGACCTCATTCCCATGACCTGATGGAATGGTTTGAGGCTCTTTATGTTCCTGGAGCAAGCAGGTGCCCTTGGGCTCTACTAGCATGAGACAGGACATATGGAGATGTTACTGGTGCCCACTCGAGCAAATCGATGATGAACAGGAAGACAGTGATAAGTGATACTGTGTATCTCACAGTGATTCAATTAAAAAAGCATTGGCTATAAATAATAAAATTATGAACTAAGGTCAACAGACATCATCTACAATAAAATGCAAGAACATCACAAAACAAAGCAAGTGATTCAGAAAGTGATGAGGAGGGTGAGAGTGTGAGAGAGAGAAGAAGAGAAAAAATGGAGAGAGGGAAAGAGAGGAAGAGTGAGGGGGGGAGAGAGAGGGAGAGAAAAATGAGAGAGCAGGGGAGAGGGGAGAGCGAGAGAGTGGGAGTAGAGAGAGAGGGGGAGAGAGAGAGGAGAGCAAGAAAGTGTGCACAGGACGTAGAGAGGAATAGATAATCATCACTGCAAATCCCTTCTCAGAAATCATATGTCTCGACAGAAAATGCATACACCGTTGAAACAGGAAGAGAGAGACCAAAAAAGTTTTTTTTTAACTATTGTTATTTAGCCAAAAGAGCAATGCTTGGAATATATATGCCAAATATATATAACAATAACAATTATAGACCTCATTCCGGAATGGATTGAGGCTCTTTATGTTCCTGGAGCAAGCAGATGCCTTTGGCTCTACTAGCATGAGACAGGACATATGGAGATGTTACTGGGGCCTGCTCGAGCAAATCGATGATGAACGGGAAGACAGTGATATTTAGCCAAAACATAACTTTGACAATAAAAGGTGAATTTAAGGCATTGTTTTGAAGGAGGGGGAAAAGTCTGTGGCTAATAAAACTAATTTTATGAGAAGTAGGAAGGCAAGAGAGCTCTCTCCAGGCTGCAGAAACGGCACCACGCCCGAAGCACGCAGCATTTATCAGGAACTTGAAAGTGCCAATAACAGAATATCGTTGTGTGTGTATGTGTGGGCATAAAGGAATGTGTATGTGCGTTTGCGTATATCTGTGTGTGAATGTGTGTTAAGTGTGTGTGTTTGTGGTGTGTATGTGTGGTTTCCGGACTCTCACAACATACAACACAATTGCTGTGTCACTAAGGCACATCCTTGGTGCCATGGGGACACGGGTCCATTTATTCATCCACGAGAAAATAAGTGAACCTTGGAAGGAGAGAAGATAAATAAGGCTTTTTTGCGTGACCCTGGTTCCAACCCCTGGCACCACCAGGGGTCACTCCTGACCAAGGATACAGGAATAACCCCTGAGTGTCTCCAGGTGTGGTTTATTTCCTTCTCCAGGGAAAAAAATCAACAGTCTTGACTTTCAATGGTGCATGCAAAACAAAGAAATAGCTAAAAGGACAAAGAACCTCCGGCTCCGGGCACATCTCTTCAACTCCACCGCTCTCCCTGCATTAACATACGCCTCAGAGACCTGGGCCCTAGGAAAGCAGGATGAGAATGCTATTCGGGTCTCCCAAGAGGAATCGAAAGAGCTATGCTTGGAATATCACGCCTCACTCAAGTGAGAGAAGGGAATCCGGAGTTCTGACCTCCGTCGCTATTCCAGAATCAGGGACGCTGTCTCGTTTGCCAAGGCATCGAAAATCAGATGGGCTGGACATGTAATGCGATTTGGAGACAACCGCTGGACTAGAGCCGTTAGCGACTGGATCCCACGGGATGTCAAAAGATCACGTGGCCGCCCACCTACAAGATGGTCAGACTTCCTTGTCAAGACCCTGAAGGAACGGTTTGAGGCTCTTCATATTCCTGAATCAACCAGATGCCATTGGGCTACATCGGCACGTGATAGGGTCCAATGGAAATGTTACTGGCCTCTGCTCGAGCAAATTGATGAATAATGGGATTCAAGTGATCAAATGATGCAAAACAAAACCCCCAAAACAACCCCTAAAACTGTATCCCAGCCCTAAACTCCAAAGCTCAAAGTTCAGGAGGAAAAGAAAACGCAATACCCTCCAATGCGTTCTTGTGTTCTTAGCTTGGAACCAGAAAGTACCAACCACCATATGTGGGAAAATGGCCTTGAATGTTTGCAGCTGGTCTTGTAAAGAGAAACCATGAAGAGCACGGGGAAAATTAAGAACCAGATGGTGTCAACAAGCAGGAAAACAGAGAACTTTGACAACTTGGAATGCAAAAAGTACAGTTTGAGCTTTTTTATGCACACTTCAACTGTAACCTCCAGATTTATCATGCACGGAAATGGAAATCAAAGCTGTTTGTTGGGCCCTTTACTTTAGTTATCCTAAGAGCATATTGTCAAGTGTTTCAGCAAGAGCTCATTTAAATGATTGATAAAATAATTGATGGCTAGGTGTATCAGAAAACCAATAGCTCCTGATTATATAATAAAAGATCAATTTGTGTGAAATGTGGATTACTTCCAGTGTATCTTACTAAAAAAATATCAGTGAATCTGGCATAAAATTTTACAGTACCAAATATCAGGTCTACTTACATTTTGCTCCATATGGGAAGTAAATTTATGATTATGAGCTTTCAACAAAAATACGTACTTTTGTCAGCTAAGGATTTTCTAATTAAATTTTGCAGGCGACACAATGTGTTTTCTCAGCATCACAACTTTGGTCAAATTTCTTTTGCTGTTCAAAATATTAATCGTCATTCTTCCATTAAATTTTCATTGTAAAATGGAGACGTCACAAAACATTTTTCTCACCTTGGTTTTAAAAATCAAATTAGCTTCGGTTGTACTTTTAATTTTTTTAGAAATAAAGATAGACTTCCGGGGATGTTGGTGGTGGGAGATGGGCACTGGTGGCGGGATGGGTGCTTGAACACTGTATGGCCAAAACCCAAATATGAACTTTTTAATTGTATATCTTTGTAATTGTATATCTCACGGTGGTATAATAAAATACTTAAAAAAATAAAGATAGATTTAAATAAACATTTAAAATAGCACAGTTGAAAAGGTCCGATCCCAAAGGATTCATACAATGGAATCCTTTGTATGAAGAGAGTTGTCCACACAAGAAAACAGAAAGTCCAGTATTGGATATGTATGTCCACTGGCGTTGCACACCACTGGCGCTGTGGAGCTCGGACAGCAGATAAGGCACTGGGCTTGCACTGGGGCAGGCCAGCGTTGGGTCCCCTGGATCCCTTATGCAAGGCCAACTCCTGACCGGATGTGCTATCTCTTTCAACCGGAGTCCCTTTTGGTTTGATAATCTTTATTTTCTGTCTTCTTGGTCCACACCCAGCGATGCTCAGGGGCTCCCCTGGCTCTGCACTCAGGAATTGCTCCTGGGGGTGCTCAGGGGACCCTATGGGATGCTGGGGATGGAACCAGGTTGGTCACGTGCAAGGCAAACGCCCTCCCTGCTCTACTATCGCTCCGGCCTCTGATTGGTCCTCTACAAACCCTTATTTGCATACCCAGTCCGATTGGTTCCCCACATCCCGTCATTTGCATACAGACACATCATCCGCAGTCTCATTGGTCGGATGCAACCTGATGCCTTTTGGGTACCACTTGGGATGCTCAGGGGTTGCTCCTGGCTCTGCACTCAGGAATTACCCTGGGGGTGCTCAGGGGACCCTATGGGATGCCGGGATGGAACCAGGTTGGTCACGGCAGGCAAACGCCCTCCCTGTTCTACTATCGCCCGCCTCGATTGGTCCTCTACAAACCTTATTTGCTACCCAGTCCGATTGGTTCCATCCGTCTGCTCGACTCATCGCGTCTTTGGTCGGATGCAACCTGTGCTGGGGCTCAGGGCTCCCCTTGCCTGACTCAGGATGCTCCTGGGGGTGCTCAGGGGACCCTATGGGATGCTGGGGATGGAACCAGGTTGGTCACGTGCAAGGCAAACGCCCACCTTGCGACTCAGTCTGAGATTTGTGGTTCTACGCATGGATGCTGGGGGGCTGGTTACCGTATTTCACCTCATCAGAGGCACCGTCTGTTTTCAGTAAAATCTCAACACAATCTTGACAAGGAAGGGTTTCCATTTAATTTCACCTTTCTGATGGACATTGATACAGGGTGCAGAAAACGAGGCATCTGGGATATGGTGGTGTGTTATCTGTGACGGTAAGACTCAGGGATATTGCATTTGCAAACACTGGATGGTACAATCAAATGCGGCTGATTTTTGAGATTCTGGAGAAGCTCTCAGACGCACCCTTTTCCTTCCTGTGCGGTCCTTGACGGCATTTCTGTATTTTGGCATTTGCCTCAAGTTGTTGCAGAAGATTAATATCTACATTAATTCAACAATTTCAAAGGAGTGCGCAGAGAGAGCCGGGCATGTGATTTTTAAAAGCTTTATTTACATCCTAACGCAGAAAGAGTGAATTTATATTTGCCAGAGCGACTCCAAAGAAAATCCTTTTTCTGTATTGTAAAGACAGGACAGCTGAGCAAATCAGAAGGAAAATAAATACTACGGCTCTTCAGTTCTTAAAAGGCAGCACACGAGGGCCGGGACCTGGCAAAGGGGTTTGTGTGCTTGTATCTGACAAGCAGCAGACACAGGGTTGATCCTCAGCAACACGTAGGGTCTCCCGAGGCCCACCAGGTGTGATCCCAAAGCATAAAGCCAGGAGTACGCCCTGGAACAGCCAAGCGTGACCCCTGGGGACAGAAAGGGTCCCATACAAGCTTGGTCACTTGATCACCTGATCACTTGAATCCACGTTATTCATCGATTTGCTCGAGCGGGCGCCAGTAACATTTCCATTGGACCCTATCACGTGCCAATGTAGCCCAATGGCATCTGGTTGATTCAGGAATATGAAGAGCCTCAAACCGTTCCTTCAGGGTCTTAACAAGGAAGTCTGACCATCTTGTAGGTGGGTGGCCACGTGATCTTTTGACATCCCGTGGGATCCAGTCGGTAATGGCTCTAGTCCAGCGGTTGTCTCCAAATCGCATTCCATGTCCAGCCCATCTGATTTTCGATGCCTTGGCAAACGAGACAGCGTCCCTGATTCTGGAATAGCGACGGAGGTCAGAACTCCGGATTCCCTCTCTCACTTGAGTGAGGCGTGATATTCCAAGCATAGCTCTTTCGATTCCTCTCTGGGAGACCCGAATAGCATTCTCATCCTGCTTTCGTAGGGCCCAGGTCTCTGAGGTGTATGTTAATGCAGGGAGAACGATGGAGTCAAAGAGTTGTGCCCGGAGCAGGAGGTTCTTTGTCTTTTAGCTATTTCTTCGATGCCTTTGAAGGCATTCCATGCCGCTCTCTTCCTCCTGCAAAGAGGAAGCTTTTTTCCATAAAAGGTACGCCCTAGATTTTTTTTTTTGCATCAAAAATTTCTGCTGTAAAATGTGGGACACTTAGTTGCTGAGTCATGACATTTGGAGCCCAGGCTCGAGCCGAGCCTATCGGGGAGTTCGGGCAGAGCCGCGGAGTCTTGGGGCCATTCCGGCTCTCAGTGCCATCCACATCCTGCCCGTGATCCCCTGCCCCTGATCCCCTCATGCCTTTTGGGTCTCTCGTGAGACTGAGCAAGGCCAGAACCCTCTTGTGTGCCAAGATGCAGCCCGAGAGCTTCCAGAAAGACAGAGACAGCCCCAGCCCACAGTACATGCTCAGACCGGTCCGGCCAGCCACCACCCCGACGGTCGGTCACCAACCAGAACCAAGACTCCTGGCCAGCAGGAAGGACGGGCCTTCAGTGGAGAGACCTGTGCCCCCTCCCCAAAGAACAGGCGAGTTGTTGCTGCAAGTCTAGGTGAAGCCCAAAAATTGCTGGAACCCCACCCCGCAGGAGGTCGGTGATGAAGAAGCCATCAGCCACGTGGCTGGGGTCCGTGAGACACAGACAGAGAGAGAGAGAGAGAAGAGAGAGAGAAAGAAGGAAGAGAGAGAGGAGGGGAGAGAGACAGAGAGAGAGGAGAGGAGAGAGAGAGAGAGACAGACAGAGGGAGGAGAGAGACAGAAAGAGGGAGAGGGAGAGAAAGAGATGATGAGAGAGGGAGAGGGAGAGAGACAGAGAGAGAGGGAGAGAGACAGAGAGAGACAGACAGAGGGAGAGGGAGAGAGAGAGAGAGAGGAGAGATGGAGAGAGAGGGAAAGAGAGAGGAAGAGAGAGAGGGAGAGGGAGAGAGACAGAGAGAAAGAGGGAGAGAGAGAAAGGGAGAGAGAGACAGGGAGAGAGATAGATAGAGAGAGAGAGAGAGAGACAGAGAGACAGAAGGAGAGGAGAGAGACAGAGAGACAGAGGAGAGGGAGAGAGACAGAGAGACAGAGAGAGAGAGGAGAAACAGAGAGAGCGAGAGCGAGAGGAGAGAGACAGAGAGAGCGAGGCGAGAGGAGAGAGAGACAGAGAGAGAGAGAAGAGAGGGAGAGAGACAGAGAGGCGAGAGGGAGAGAGACAGAGAGAGAGAGGAAGAGGGAGAGAGACAGAGAGAGCGAGAAGCGAGAGGGAGAGAGACAGAGAGAGAGAGGAGAGAGAGGGAAGAGAGAGATAGAGAGAGAGAGACAGAGAGAGAGACAGAGAGCGAGAGGGAGAGAGACAGAGAGAGAGAGGAGAGGGAGAGAGACAGAGAGAGCGAGAGCGAGAGAGAGAGAGACAGAGAGAGAGGGAGAGGGAGAGAGACAGAGAGAGAAAGAGGAGAGAGAGAGACAGGGAGAGAGACAGATAGAGGGAGAGGGAGAGAGACAGAGAGACAGAAGGAGAGGGAGAGAGACAGAGAGACAGAGGGAGAGGGAGAGAAACAGAGAGAGAGAGAGAGAGAGGGAGAGAGACAGAGAGAGAGAGAGAGAGAGGGAGAGGGAGAGAGACAGAGAGGTATTAGGGACCGCCCCAGGTTCCAGACCTCCCCTCACAGGAAAACGATTTTGTTTTAATGGTTTCGGTGAAAGGAAAGTGAGAGGAAAGAGAGGACAAGTTATTTCAGGACCGAGTCCCTAATTGGTGGGGTCACTCCACTCTAATGGATTCCCATGTTGCCATAACAACCCCTCTTCTTCCAGGAAAACAACATGGGAGAAAGGTGAGGGGGTGCGTTCTGCATCTCTCCCTTACGCATAGCCCCTGGATAAAGCATGCCCTTGAGAGCTTGAGAGCGCTGGAGCCGTTATCTGAAGATTCCACCTCTCTAGCAGCAACTTTTTTTTTTATTACACCATTTTAGACATACAATTGCAAGATGCTCATGTAGAGTTTTGGTTCTACAGTGTTCCAACACCCATCCCTTCCACCCGAACCCATCTCCCATCACCAATGTCCCCACCTCCCTGCCCCCTCCCACACCTCAACTACTTGGCGGGTTCTGTATGTCTTTTCTCTCCTCTCTATCTCTCCCTCCCGCCTACCTTTCCTACACATCGTAGAATACAGTGCATTAAAGGACATTACTGTTTCCACCCGTGCGACTTAGGGGCCTCATGGTCAGCATCTGGACAGCGAAGGTTTTGCTCTGTTAATCTGGTCTTGAGGTAGCATCCCAGCGTCCAGACAGCAAAGGTGGTGGCTAGTGTGGTGGGTGAGTCTCATCCGGCTGCTTCCGGGACCCCCAGAGGTGATGGGCCCACTTCCAAAACCCATCTGTCCTCCTGGGAGCCCCATGGTCAGCTGAGCCTGGGGAGAGCCGAGTTCCAGCTTCCCCAGCCATGTTTGAGACTGCATGCTATGGCTGGTCACCCCAGGGCAGCTCCTGGGCAGGGCCACCAGGCTCGACAAAATGGAGTGGGGAATGGCCGACCCCTGGCTCCGTCTGACGAATTCCCAGTGATTCCCGTTCTGGGAGCCGCCTACCTGGGCTCGAACTGGTTTTGCTCTGTTAGTCTGGTCTTGAGGTAGCATCTGGCAGCAACTTTTTATCATGAGCACCTGGGACTATAGAAATGGAAAATGTCCTGAATAACTCCATTTCCACAACACTCCGTCCACGTGGCTCTCCTTCTGTCCCAAAACACCTAAATGCTTTCTCTGTTTTCAAGTCCCAAGTCACGTGAGTGACACGCCACATGAGCTCTGCCATTAATGACATTCACATATTAAATGGGTCCGTCAGGCATCAGCGCAACAGAGACAGCAGCCTTAGAGTGTGTTCCGTCTCCCTGGGACAGGCGCATGTCCAGAGACTTGTCATTTCAACAGATTCAGAGTTTCTTAGTCCAGAGTCCAGTATTTTAGCCTGCCGGGCGCTTGTTCAGCTCCGTTGCAAACCTACTACCAGCAACGATGCCCGCCGGTTGTTAGGAAGGGGCGGCAGCCTGGCTTCTTACATAATTAGCACTTCTCAAAACACACAAACCACAGAGCCTAAAAGGCCACTCCTGACAGCCATCTGAGAACCAGAGTGTGAATAACCTGTCCAATAAGCAAGGCTTATCCCAGGAACACACTTAATTATGAAGAAATGTCCAGGCTGTTCGGAAGTAAACACTCAGATGTTCTTGACTTGCCTGAAGACCCAACAATGATTTAAATATAGTTTCTTCACGTTGACTGTGTCTCCTTTTTTCAGTTTGTCAGAGAAAACAATTAGCCACAGAGATGGCCACAATTTAAAAAACAAAACCAAACTTTCCATGAGCGAAGCGTTGGGTAGGACGTTGCACCCGGGAGGCTGATAGCAAACTCAAGACATTGCATTCAGCTTCTGAAAAGCCCAGATTTATTGTTCAAACATGACAATACATCAGCCACTCATCAAAGCTTTCTCTGTGTTGAAAAATAATTCAGTTATAGAATATGACAAAAAAAAAGTGGAGCAACTTGGTAAAATTTGCTTTTTTTTTCTGCAACGAACACGCTTCTTGAGAACATCCCATGGGCGCTTCCAAAGCCTTAATACTCTTAGTCACTTGATCACTTGAATCCCATTATTCATCGATTTGCTCGAGCAGGTGCCAGTAACATTTCCATTGGGCCCTATCACGTGCCCATGTAGCCCAATGGCATCTGGTTGATTCAGGAATATGAAGAGCCTCAAACCGTTCCTTCAGGGTCTTGACAAAGAAGTCTGACCATCTTGTAGGTGGGCAGCCACGTGATCTTTTGACATCCCGTGGGATCCAGTCGGTAATGGCTCTAGTCCAGCGGTCGTCTCCAAATCGCATTACATGTCCATCCCATCTGATTTTCGATGCCTTGGCAAATGAGACAACATCCCTGATTCTGGAATAGCAACGGAGGTCGGAACTCCGATTCCTTCTCTCACTTAAGTGAGGCGTGATATTCCAAGCATAGCTCTTTCGATTCCTCTCTGGGAGTCCCGAATAGCATTCTCATCCTGCTTTCGTAGGACCCAGGTCTCTGAGGCATATGTTAATGCAGGGAGAACGGTGGAGTCAAAGAGATGTGCCCAAGAGATGATATGCCATAGAGTTAGGGAATCAGGGGACATTGGTGGTGGGAAATATGCACTGGTGAAGGGACAGGTGCTGAATCTTTGTATGACAGAAACCCAATCATAAACAGCTTTGTAATGGTCTAAGTCACTGTCACATAATAAAATTAGATAGATAGATAGATAGATAGGTAGACAGATAGATAGATAGATAGATAGATAGATAGATAGATAGATAGATAGATAGATAGATAGATAGATAGATAGATAGATAGATAGATAGAGAGAGAGATAGGTAGGTAGGTAGGTAGATAGATAGATGCATGGATGGATAGAAGATAGATAGATAGAGATAGATAGATAGATAGATAGATAGATAGATAGATAGATAGATAGATAGATAGATAGATAGATAGATAGATAGATAGATAGATAGATAGATAGATAGATAGATAGATAGATAGATAGATAGATATAGATAGATGCATGCATGCATGCATGGATGGAAGGGGGAAGAAGATAGAAGAAGATAGATAGAAGATAGATAGAAGAAGATAGATAGATAGAAGAGAGAAGATGAGAAGAGGATGATAGATAGATAGATAGATAGAGAAGATGATAGAGAAGATAGATAGATAGATGATTAGATGATGAAGATAGTGATAGAGAAGAAGGGGAGATGAGAAGAGCATGCATGGATGGATGGAAGATAGATAGATAGATAGGTAGAGATAGATAGATGGATAGATAGATAGATAGATAGATAGATAGATAGATAGATAGATAGATAGATAGATAGATAGATAGATAGATAGATAGATAGATAGATAGATAGATAGATAGATAGATAGATAGATAGATAGATAGATAGATAGATAGATAGATAGATAGATAGATAGTAGATAGAATAGAGATTGATTGGGAAGATGTAGATAGATGGTAGGTAGGTGTGTAGGGAAGATGATAGAAGATAGATAGATAGATAGATAGATAGATAGATAGATAGATAGATAGATAGATAGATAGATAGATAGATAGATAGATAGATAGATAGATAGATAGATAGATAGATGATTGATAGATAGATAGATAGATAGATAGATAGATAGATAGATAGATAGATAGATAGATAGATAGATAGATAGATAGATAGATAGATAGATAGATAGATAGATAGATAGACAGACAGACAGACAGAAGACAGATAGATAGGTAGGCAGGCAGACAGACAGACAGACAGACAGACAGATGTATGTGTATGTACTTGCAAAGCAGTGAGTGTCTCTGGAAGGGGGCCTGTGGTAGCTTAAAAATACAATGATGAGGGTGGGGTAGGGATTTCCCCTTCCTCAATTAGGGCTCGAACATGGTATCAGAGAGAAGTAGAGCGTACTAGTGATTTGCCTTGTACATGGCCAACCCGGGTTCAACCCCTGGCATCACAGTACCATTGCCTGATCATTGCCAGGACTGTACAGAGCCAGGAATAAAATCTGACGCCGCTGGGTGTAGCCCAACCTGGTCCCTGCTCCTGCAGTGTAATATGTATATAAATATAAACAAAACTGGGGCTGACGCCGATCAGATGGAGATATAAGTAATTCATGCGTATCACTCCCACGGATCCAAGATGCATGCATTAAGGAAGCATCAGAGATTTCATAGCAGGAATGAATTATAGAGTCAGCCAAATGGAATTTAATTGCCACATATTGACACGGTTTATGACACCCTCTCAAAACACTTATGAGGAAGAGCTGAATTATAGCCTTCCTGTGATTTACAACGTTTTTATCTTGTTTTCCCTCGTAGTTTATTTTTTCCCATTAACGCCAGGCAGAATTTTTAAATAAACAGAGCTGGGCAATGAGACAGTGTGTGTGTGTGTGTGTGTGTGTGTGTGTGTAGAGAGAGAGAGAGAGAGAGAGAGACAGAGACAGAGACAGAGACAGAGAAACAGAGAGACAGAGGGAGAGAGAGTTCTTGCCACTGGGAAGACAGTCCATTAGGAAATATTAGGATTTATACAAATTTTTTTTCCTGCCAGTCACTCTCTGCCTGGTGTGGTAAGAAACAACGTGTCTAAAACAGATCGGATTTGGTCCTGGTGGATCCTATAGATCACTTGATCACTTGAATCCCGTTATTCATCAATTTGCTCGAGCGGGCGCCAGTAACATTTCCATTGGACCCTATCACGTGCCAATGTAGCCCAATGGCATCTGGTTGATTCAGGAATATGAAGAGCCTCTTATAGATAGATACACTAGCAAATACACTAGCTTGTGTCCACCCAGGTTTAATCCCCAGCACCCTCGAACCCCGCCAGGAGGGGTCTCCGTGCTCAGAGTTAGAAGTCAGGTATGGCCTAAGAACCCAAACAAAGCCACAATAGACCCGGAGGCGGGCAGACCTGGGGTTTCCAGCGGTGGGAACACGGTCTTGGATTCAGACTCCTACACGAATCACTTCCCTTCCCGAACCCCTTGGTGGCAACCTGCACTCCAAACTGTGGACGTGTCCTTCTTCCCTAGGTCCACACACTGCAATCAAGCAGGTGGACGGATGCCCACACAGTCCTTCCAATGATTGGAATGACCTAACAGAGGAGCTGTGGCAGGGTCTTTGGAAAGAGTTGTTGGGTGACATGACCTACTGAGCCTTATCCTCCAGCTACACTTAGCTTACGTGGGAGAGCTGGTCCCTGCCTTTGGGGAATCTCTGGAGCAGACAATGGGATTTCGGGCAGAATTGGGCTGATTTCATAATTTTATAGGGCATAAATGTTTTTTATCATGAATCTCGCTCGCCCCAGATCAATATTCTGTCCCCACGGGTTCCTGTGTGGGACATATATGTAGATATTCCAAGAGTTCTTGGCCATGTTGGGCCAACCATCACTTGATCACTTGAATCCCGTTATTCATCAATTTGCTCGAGCAGGTGCCAGTAACATTTCCATTGGACCCTATCACGTGCCAATGCAGCCCAATGGCATCTGGTTGATTCAGGAATATGAAGAGCCTCAAACTGTTCCTTCAGGGTCTTGACAAGGAAGTCTGACCATCTTGTAGGTGGGCGGCCCGTGATCTTTTGACATCCCGTGGGATCCAGTCGGTAATGGCTCTAGTCCAACAGTTGTCTCCAAATCGGTTGTCCCAGAATCAGGGACGCTGGGCCAACCATAATGTAATCAATTCTCCTAGTTTAGAGACATGCCAGTGCGCCTCCGGGCAAACTAATGTGTCTCTGACTCTAAAGGTAATGCCAAAGTGAATTATTCTGATGGATTTTTTTTTATTAATTTTTTATTTTTACAATTACAAAGATATACAATTAAAAAGTTCATATTTGAGTTTTGGTCATACAGTGTTCCAGCACCCATCCCGCCACCAGTGCCCATCTCCCACCACCAACGTCCCCGGTTCCCTCCCCCCTCCCCAGCCCTCCTCTATGGCAGGTTCTTTATCTCTTTCTGTTTTTCTCTCTTTCTCTTTTTCCTTTCCCTCCAGACTATGGATTACAGAACATACATTAAAGGGTTGTCATGTGTATCTTTTTGCCTCTATTTAATGCTCAGTTCTAGGTTGGCATTAGTACCCTCGACAATTGTTAGCACATTGTTCCATTTTCTGTCTTACCTAACCTCTGACTCCCACACGTTTGTGATAATTTCCACCTTTGACAAGACCTCCCGATATATGTTTTACTTGACCTTGGATATTGGTATCATAATATGTACATATATATTTATGTTATGCAGATAAATGCAATCATTCTGTATCTGTCTCTCTCCTTCTGGCTAAATTCGCTCAACATAATCTTCTCCATGTCCATCCATTTATAGGCAAATTTTATAACTTCATTTTTCCTAACAGCTGCATAGTATTCCATTGTGTAAATGTACCAAAGTTTCTTTATCCAGTCATCGATTTTCGGGCACTCTGGTTGCTTCCAGATTCTGTATTTGAATAATGCTGCTATGAACATAAAAGTAGGGATGCTGTTTCCGCTGCGTATTTTTTGGTTTCCCAGAGTAGATTCCCAGGAGTGGTATGGCTGGGTCAAATGGGAGTTCAATTTCTAGTCTTTGGAGGAATGTCCATATTGTTTTCCAAAAAAGGCTGTACCAGCCGGCATTCCCACCAACAATGGATGAGTGTCCCCTTTTCCCCACATATTCTGATGGATTTTGGACCTTAGTGGGATCCAGAGTCGGGGATCTGCTAGCTGTATATTCATGGTACAAGTATGAATGCCATTTCCTATAAATTACATTCTGAACTGCTTTCTGGTTCAGAGATGCAGCCCCTCCTCTCTCTGCTAGGGAAATTTTGCCTCTGGAAATCAGCTCTGGCTTTTGTGAAGCTTGAGCCAAAGGCCCACCTAAAGATCTACGTTTCAAAAGGCCATTTACCTGGCTTCATCTCTAGATAGCCCAACCCATGATGGGCTGGGCTGAAAGATTTTGGTGGGCTTCTGTGTATGTTAGAAGCTTAGAAAAGAAGAAGGGGTCTTTTTGCCATTTTGTCTTCCCTGGGTGTTTTCCATTCTCCATCCTTGTTGCAGGACTCCTAAGGGCCGCTGCATCTGCTCTGGATTGCCTCCCCGCAAATCACTCCGTAGATAAGGGGTAGTCTAAATGTGGCAGTTTATCCGACCATGTATGCTGTACTAGCTGGTATAAATATTCTCCCATGCTATCACAATCATCGTGGGACTAGCTAGATCTTACCAGCATATTAGCCTGGCCACGCACGACACCTAAGTAATTAGACCAGAGAGAAATGCTGTTTGCTTCCAAGCAAACAAGCATGGCTCCGTGATATACTCAAAGGCAGCTAAGATATAAAACTACAATGAAGTAGAGGAGACTTGTGAAGAAACTTTTAAAAGGCGGATTCCTGAGTTTAGACACACTCTGTGTGGAATCGAGCCCATCATTGCGCTGAAACCGTCAAAGGCGGTAAGGGCAGATCAACAGGACAGCGGGTGGGGAGTTTGCCTTTTGCTTTGCTCTTGGCCAACTGTGGGTTGGGCATTGATCTCCAGCATCCCATATGGTTCCCCGAGCCTTTCCAGACTAATCCCCGAGCACAGAACCAGGAGTCAGCCCTGAGCATAGGCACATATGGCCCCAAACCAAAGTAAAAGGGGTCCAGTGATATTTATAATAACACTGTCAGTATCACTGTATCACTGTCTTCCCGTTCATCATCGATTTGCTCGGAGCGGGCCCCAGTAACATCTCCATATGTCCTGTCTCATGCTAGTAGAGCCCAAGGGCACCTGCTTGCTCCAGGAACATAAAGAGCCTCCATCCATTCCATCAGGTCATGGGAATGAGGTCTATAATTGTTACTGGTATCTGGCATATCAAATACGACATGGGTAGCTTGCCAGGCTCTGCCGTGCGGGTAGCATACTCTTGTAGTCATCTCAAAATCCAGCATTTATTGATGAACCACGTGCGCCCGCTTGCACTGTCTCTGTCAGTAAAGACATAATAAACACTGTCAGTAAAAACATAATAAATTGAAACCAAAAAAAGGAGATCCATTGGCTCCCTTTAATCAATTTAAGAGACCCCTTAAAGGAACGGCTTTCACCGCTGAAAGGAACAGGCGATATCCAAATTATGGAGACATATAAGTTGGAAAAGCAGTTGAGAGGTCAGTTAAAGCTGGGTTCTCAGCCTGGCAGGACAGAGAGTTAGAGGAGCAGAGAGATGGGTTGGATGAGCTTGCTCTCCGCCTCCAGCATCCCACAGGGTCCCCTGAGCATCCCCAGGAGTAATTCCTGAGTGCAGAGCCAGGAGCAATCCCTGAGCATCACTGGTTGTGACCCAAAAAGGCATCAGAGGGGCTGGAGCGATAGCCCAGCAGGTAGGGCGTTTGCAACAGAGCAACTGTTTCTATATATTCATGTCAATAGGAGCTTGCAGGTAAAGAATGATGCTGATGATTCATCCAGGGGATGCAGTTTACTGTCTCTATATATTCACATCAATAGGAGCTTGCAGGTGAAGAATGATGCTGGAACGTTCATCCGGGGAATGCAGTTCACTGTTTCTATATATTCATGTCAATAGGAGCTTGCAGGTAATGAATGATGCGATGATTCATCCAGGGGATGCAGTTCACTGTTTCTATATATTCATGTCAATAGAAGCTTGCACGTAAAGAATGATGCTGATGATTCATCCAGGGAATGCAGTTCACTGTTTCTATATATTCATACATAGGAGCTTGCAAGTAAAGAATGATGCTGAACATTCATCTAGGGAATGCAGTTCACTGTTTCTATATATTCACGTCAATAGGAGCTTGCAGTTAAAGAATGATGCAAACATTCTTCTGGGGAATGCAGTTCACTGTTTCTATATATTCACGTCAATAGGTGCTTGCAGGTAAAGAATGATGCTGATGATTCATCCGGGAATGCAGCTCACTGTTTCTATATATTCACATCAATAGGAGCTTGCAGGTAAAGAATGATGCTGATGACTCATCCAGGGGATGCAGTTCACTGTTTCTATATATTCACGTCAATAGGAGCTTGCAGGTGAAGAATGATGCTGAACGTTCATCCAGGGAATGCAGTTCTCTGTTTCTATATATTCACGTCAATAGGAGCTTGCAGTTAAAGAATGATGCAAACATTCTTCTGGGGAATGCAGTTCACTGTTTCTATATATTCACGTCAATAGGTGCTTGCAGGTAAAGAATGATGCTGATGATTCATCCGGGGAATGCAGTTCACTGTTTCTATATATTCACGTCAATAGGAGCTTACAGGTAAAGAATGATGCTGATGATTCATCCAGGTAATGCAGTTCACTGTTTCTATATATTCATGTCAATAGGAGCTTGCAGGTGAAGAATGATGCTGATGATTCATCCAGGGGATGCAGTTTACTGTCTCTATATATTCACATCAATAGGAGCTTGCAGGTGAAGAATGATGCTGAACGCTCATCCGGGGAATGCAGTTCACTGTTTCTATATATTCATGTCAATAGGAGCTTGCAAGTAAAGAATGATGCTGAACATTCATCCAGGGAATGCAGTTCTCCCGTTTCTATATATTCACGCCAATAGGAGCTTGCAGTTAAAGAATGATGCAAACATTCTTCTGGGGAATGCAGTTCACTGTTTCTATATATTCACGCAATAGGTGCTTGCAGGTAAAGAATGATGCGATGATTCATCCGGGAATGCAGCTCACTGTTCTATATATTCCATCAATAGGAGCTTGCAGGTAAAGAATGATGCTGTGATTAATCCAGGGATGCAGTTCACTGTTTCTATATATTCATGTCAATAGGAGCTGCACGTAAAGAATGATGCTGTTGATTCATCGGGGAATGCAGTTCACTGTTTCTATATATTCACGTCAATAGGTGCTTGCAGGTAAAGAATGATGCTGATGATTCATCCGGGGGCAGTTCCTGTTCTATATATTCACGTCAATAGGTGCTTGCAGGTAAAGAATGATGCTGATGATTCATCCGGGGAATGCAGTTCACTGTTTCTTTATATTCATGTCAATAGGAGCTTTCACGTAAAGAATGATGCTGTTGATTCATCTGGGGAATGCAGTTCACTGTTTCTATATATTCACGTCAATAGGAGCTTGCACGTAAAGAATGATGCTGATGATTAATCCGGGAATGCAGTTCACTGTTTCTATATTTCCGCAATAGGAGCTTGCACATAAAGAATGATGCTGATGATTCATCCGGGCATCTCTGTCTGTCCTCTGTAGAGATCAGAGCGAAGGTCCCTCGCCTATCCGCTTCAGCTGTGCTCGTGGAATGCAAGGACAGAGCAACTTTCTCACGTGGCAACTCATCATGGGGTTTAGCTGCAACCTCCGTGCAACCAAACAGCTAATTCCAAGGGAAAAGGACAGATACCGCATGTGTGTCTAGAGAGATAAAGCAAGTGAATCATTCAGAGGACCGGCCACATGGCTAAAGGTAGATTTCAAGACTCTTTGGTGCCTTTGAGGTGATGAAAAGGTGAGCAGTGAAGATCACGAAGCTGGAAGAGTGTCAGAGAAGCTGGAAGTGTGTACGGAGAGTGCAGGCACCCACTCCTGAATCTCAGCCGGCTTTCTCTCTGCCCTACACACCCACTGCTTGCGACAACCTGCATCCTCCGAGTGTGAGCTTGTCCATCACGGCGTGTGTTTGCAACCTGCCCAGTGCTCTGCAGCGAGACACGCTTTGTCAATCAGACTGAACTCTGGGAGGGACAGCGGATTCCAACCAAGATAATGGCTCAGCGTGGGAAGACACAGAGCTCTGAATTATTGAGGAGCCAACAGGAATGAATTCCAGAACAGCCCCAGCTGATTGTCAAGCACCCAAACAAAGACAGCAAGGGCGCATACCAGAGCTTGTCACTCTGTGCAAATGAGACCAATGTGGTGTTTGGTACTCAGCACACCGTAGGGTCCCCAGAACTCCTCCAGGAGGGGTCCCTGAGGGGGTCCCTGAGGACAGAGCCAGGAATAAGGGCCCCACATGGGCCCCTAAGCACACACATACACATACACACATGTGCACACAACCACATACATACACACATTTGCACATACACACATATACACACTCTTAAAAAATGGAAGATTGAATAAAAATAAAGGCGAGTGACTGAATGGGCTTATTTAACAAATCAGCTAAAGCCTTGGTTCAATGAGAAATGAGGGTTTGTCTTAAAATTGCTAAAAAAAATCCACTTGAAGCAACGTTGAGGAGGATTTGCAGAAAAGTACAGAGCTGTCGGAACTAAATCAAAGGAAGGTGCTCGGTTTCGGCTTTACAAGTCTGAGAAGTTGACATCTATTCTGTTACAGATGTCAGGAAGTTCTGTGCAGACTCGAGACTGATTGCCCGGGGTAGATGAGTCTGTCTCACTGCTGTTTTGCTTTTGGCATGACTTGTTAGCAGAGCTGGTCAAAAATGCAGAAAGTGAGAAATAATCTTGATAAATAAGAACTGGTTGAGGTGCCGGAGCGATAGTAGAGCAGGGAGGGCGTTTGCCTTGCACGTGACCAACCTGGTTCCATCCCAGCATCCCATAGGGTCCCCTGAGCACCGCCAGGAGTAATTCCTGGGTGCAGAGCCAGGAGCAACCCCTGAGCATCCCAAGTGGTACCCAAAAAGGCATCAGGTTGCATCTGACCAATGAGACTGCGGATGATGTGTCTGCATGCAAATGACGGGATGTGGGGAGCCAATCGGACTGGGTATGCAAATAAGGGTTTATAGAGGACCAATCAGGTTGCATCCGAACCATGAGACTGCAGATGGGTCTGTATGCAAATGATGGGATGTGGGGAACCAATCGGACTGGGTATGCAAAGAAGGGTTTATGGAGGACTAATCAGAGGCCAGAGTGATAGCAGAGCAGGGAGGGCGTTTGCCTTGCACGTGACCAACCTGGTTCCATCCCAGCATCCCATAGGGTCCCCTGAGCACCCCAGGAGTAATTCCTGATGCAGAGCCAGGAGCAACCCCTGAGCATCGCAGGTGTGACCCAAAAAAGCAAAAAAAAACTCTATCATAATTATTGACATCGCCTCCAACCTCCCCACCCCCAATAATCAGGAAGAAATTAAAAAGTTACCCGAGACCTCTGCAAGGAAAAACTACACATAGCTGCGAGAAATGAAAGGGCCCCAGTGGAAGGGAATTTTTTTCACCCTCCTGGTTTGTCAAATTGGATGTTTTCAAAGCGGCCATTTGGAATGATGACTTCAAATAATCCACAATAATCCAGAGACATCATCAGACACAGGCAATTAACCCAGAGCACTGCCGTGATGGGGAGTCAGGGCTGAGCCTGTGACCTGTAGGCTCTAATTCCTCAAATGCAAGCAGGGGCAATGGCCCCTGGTCATCACCACCTAGCAAAGCAGAATAGGGACTAGACAGAGCGTTTAGGGTCTGGGGGCTTCAATGTTCCCTGGCTGAAACTCAAACCTGCTCTTCATGCATGTAAGCCTTGGAGACATGGAACGTCCATGCTATTAACCGAGACCGTTAGTTCCTCTCCGCATGACGCTCATTGAAAGGACCTAGAGCTACAGCGTCCATTTGCAAATGACAAAAATAGCTAATTGGTTTGAAAGGGTGAAAAGCAAAAAATTGTAAACCCTGACGTCAAGGATTAGAGAAAGATTAATGGGAGGTGGTCCTAGCTCCGGGTGAATTAACCACCCCTCTGTGTAAGTTGGTGGCAATTAATAAAACCACTGGCCGCAGATTTACACTCTAAAGGTCAATCCATTATAATGAAGGAGTGTTTTCATTAGGAAAAGGAAACTCCAGGGAAATCCTATATGCTCTCTGCTCAGGTAGCATTGTATTAACATGACATAGGCAATAATAATAATAATAATAATAATAACAATAATAATAATGATGATGATAATAATAATAACAATAATGATGATGATGATAATAACAATAATAAGATAATGATAATAACAATAATATTGATGATGATGTAATAATAATAATAATAATAATACACTATGGGTAGCTTGCCAGCTTTGCCGTGGCTCTGTGGTCATCCCAGGGGGCTCAGTCTTTTCTATGTCAGACCATCTGCCATCCAGGGCCCACAGGGCAGAGCCCTGGGTGTAGACAAGCCTGTCTCCTGTCTGCCACCTGCCAACGCAGCCGGGTACCACTCAATATGCCAAACACAGTAACAATAGTAGACCTATTCCCAACAAATGGAGAGTTACGGGGGCTGCTCGAGCAAATTGGATGAACAACAGGAAGACAAGTGATACAAGTGAAGAATAATAATGATGATGATAATGATAATGATAATAATAATAATAGTAATCACTTGATCACTTGAATCCCCTTTATTCATCGATTTGCTCGAGCGGCACCAGTAACATTTCCATTGGACCCTATCACGTGCCAATGTAGCCCAATGGCATCTGGTTGATTCGGGAATATGAAGAGCCTCAAACAGTTCCTTCAGGGTCTTGACAGGGAAGTCTGACCATCTTGTAGGTGGGCGGCCACATGATCTTTTGACATCCCAACAAGATAATGAGAGTATAGTGCCCGCATGGCAGAGCCTGGCAAGCTGTCCGATGTGTGTTTGATATGCCAAAACCAGTAACAAAATAATAATAATAATAATAATAATAACACTGTCTTCCCTTTCATCTTCGATTTGCTCGAGTGGGCACCAGTAACATCTCCATATGACTTGTCTCATGCAAGTAGAGCCCAAGGGCACCTGCTTGCTCCAGGAACATAAAGAGCCTCAAACCATTCCATCAGGTCATGGGAATGAGGTCTATAATTGTTACTGGTATCTGGCATATCAAATACAACACGGGTAGCTTGCCAGGCTCTGCCGTGCAGGTAGCATACTCTTGTAGTCATCTCAAAATCCAGCATTTATTGATGAACCGCCAAGGGCGCAATAATAATAATAATAATAATAATAATAATAATAATAACAACGATCACAACACGACTCTTCCCGTTGATCATCTATTTGCTAGAGCGGGCACCAGTAATATCTCCATATGTCCTGTCTCATGCCAGTAGAGCCAGGGGCACGTGCTTGCTACAGGAACATAAAGAGCTCAAACCATTATATTAGGTCATGGGAATGACCTAATATAATTGTTACTGGAATTTGGCATATCAAATACAACACGAAGCTTGCCAGGCTTGCCGAGCAGGAGGCAAACTCTTTTAAACACCCCAAATAAAGCATTTATTGATGAACCGTGGGGGCAAATTAATTCTAGGATTTTCATTATAGGTTTTTGAGCCTTGAACTACAAATTGCTGGGGCAGAGTTTCTTCTCCAACATCTCGTTGGTGGTGGGAGATGGGCACTGGTGGAGGGATGGGTGCTGGAACACTGTATGACCGAAACCCAAATATGAACATCTTTGTAATTGCATATCTCACGGTGGTATAATAAAATACTTTTAAAAAATCTTCTGCTCCCCACAGTTCTGCCTTAAATGTTGTCCATACAGATTACGTATAAAAACATAGATACGGTTTGTCCTGATGATTCTCTGTTCACTGTCTGTCTTCCCGCTCATCATCGATTTGCTCGAGGCGGGCACCAACATCTCCATATGTCCCGTCTCATGCAAGTAGAGCCCAAGGGCATCTGCTTGCTCCAGGAACATAAAGAGCCTCAAACCATTCCATCAGGTCATGGGAATAAGGTCTATAATTGTTACTGGTATTTGCCCTTGCAAATGGGTGACTTTCTGTCCTAAAAGCATTCTTAGACTAAAATCTCATATTTTTATTAATAGAAGCAGCATTCACAGAAAAGCATCATTTGGATGCATTAATTAAATAATAAGAAAATCATCTTATGTATTCATAGACGCAACAACCACAGAAAAATACTTAATTTATTAAAAAATAATAAAATAATCATTATATTCATTAATAGAAACAATTGGACCAGAGCGATAGCACAGTGGGGGAGGGCATTTGCCTTGCACGCAGCCGCACCCGGTTCGATCCCCGGCATCCCATAGGATCCCCGCACTGCCAGGAGTAATTCCTGAGTGCAGAGCCAGGAGG
This sequence comes from Cryptotis parvus, assembly GCA_021461705.1. Lineage (NCBI taxonomy): Eukaryota > Metazoa > Chordata > Mammalia > Eulipotyphla > Soricidae > Cryptotis > Cryptotis parvus. Next base: position 318 of record JAJIBD010012776.1, on the reverse strand, counting down.
GACCCCAGCATTGCTGGGTGTGGGCCAAAAGTTAAAAAGAAAAAAAGAACCAACAATCAGAGTGGTTATGTGAGGATTAAGCTCACGGGCATCGGGGCCCTCTGCCTCCAGCACGTTTTAATGACAAATCTTGCTCCCAGCTGGGAGATTGGAACTATTTTTAATTCCAGCTTGAGGGAGGCTTTTAGCAAAGGGAATAATAATAGACAATTCGCAAGTCGGTGGGATGCAACACTGAAAATACGAGCATTTCCCCCACAAGCCGTTGGAGGTGGGGGGACATCCATGCCTGCTGGTTTATCCATTAATTTAATCCTG
>JAJIBD010012775.1:0-46653 GCA_021461705.1 Cryptotis parvus | reverse complement strand
ATTAAGACCATTGTGGTAAATGATAGTAAAATATCTATCAATAAAAAGGATATAAAATAAAAGAGTTTAGAAAACAATTTGTTTTATAACAATACTAAAATCATGTGCTTTATTCAAGCCTATATGGAAAAGGAAAAAACATATACATTTATTGCTTCTTCACATTAGAGCAGTATTTAGTCATCAGCATAGTTAACAAAAATTGTTGACATTGCATTGCTTCCTCTATTGCTGTTTCTATTTATATTACTATATTCCAATTATCCTGCCAGTAAATTAAATGTACACATTTAGATCCCAAACAAATGTCAATATATATCTTGAATTGATTAAACTGAACTTTGATTTAGTGAAATATACGGTTGCTCTACATCCTCTATGTCATTTAAGAATTGGCTTTTAAACCATCTTCTAACCGTAACATATTGTGCCTGGTCCCAAAGGCCCCGAATTGTTTGGGTTTAAAATGTTTCCAAGTGCTAGTATTTCTGTGTTTGGTTCAATGTTGCTAAAATTAAATCAAATATGGAGTTAATTCCATTTGTATCTAATAGAGAGAGAGAGTAGTTCTTAACAGAAAAGTCAATAGAAAACAGCTCACAAATTTAAAAATGTGCATTAGTAATGCCCTTTTGAAAATAATTTTATTCAGCTCAGATAAAAAGATTTTGTATATATATTTGGTAGCACAGATCAGAAATCTTGGAGAGCTCCCACAGTTAACATGGCTGCTTTATAGACTCAATACAGCTAAAGGGTAGGTCTTATGTCATGTTTGTATCAATAAAATTAATGATAAATAGTATGGCCACAAGAAGCTTTGAAAGTGATGGATGAAGAGATTCACTTGATCACTTGTTCACTTGATCACTTGACATCCCGTTATTCATTGATTTGCTCGAGCAGGCACCAGTAATATTTCCATTTGACCCTATCACGTGCCAGTGTAGCCCAATGACATCTGCTTGCTTCAGGAATACGATGAATCTCAAACTGTTCGCTCAGGTTCTCGATGAAGAACTCTAACCATCTTGTAGGTGGGTGACCACATGATCTTTTGTCATCCCATGGGATCCAGTCGGTAACGGCTCTAGTCCAGTGGTCATCCCCAAATCGCATTACATGTCCAGTCTATGTGATTTTTGATGCTTTGGCAAACAATACAGTGACCCTGACTTTGGATTGTTGATGAGAGGTCGGAACTCCGGATTCTTCTCTCCACTTGAATGAGGCATGATATTCCAAGCATAGCTCTTTGATTCCTCTTTGGGGAGACCCAAAAAGCGTTCTCATCCTGCTTTCGTAGGGCCCAAGTCTCTGAGGCGTATGTATTGCAGGGAAAAATGGTAGAGTCAAGATATGTACCCAGAGCCAGAGTTTTTTTTTGTTCTTTTAGCTATTTCTTGGATGCTCTTGAAGGCATTCTATGCTGCTTTCTTCCTCCTGTGCAGCTCAGGTTTTAGGTCGTTCATCATGTTGACTTCTCGAACTGGGGACACATAACTGCTGCATTCAGAGATGTTTGTTCCATTGAGAGTGAATGGGGCCTCTGGAACTAGTTCATTTTTCATTAACATAGTTTTGTTGAGATTCAGTTGTAGACCTATCTTTCTACATTCTCGGTCAAAGTCAGCCAGCATTTGTGCCACTTGGCTAATGTTTGGTGTTATTAGAATGATGTCATCAGTGAAGCAGAGGTGGTATAGTTGCTGACCGTCTATCTTCACTCCCATTTCTTCCCATTCTAATTGCCGCATGTTTCTTGAGGGTGGTGCTGAAGAGTTTTGGTGAAATGGTATCACCCTGCCGAACTTCTCCTTTGACATCAATGATCACTTCCTTGTAGAATGGTGAGATCCTGGTGGTGAATCCGTAATACAGCTCATGAAGGATCTTGATGTACTGGGGTTGAATGCCCTGTTTGGCTAAGGCTTCGATGACCACTTCAGTCTCCACAGAATCAAAGGCTTTCTGTAAATCAATGAACATGAGACAGAGCAGCATCTTGTACTCCCTACAAACTGCAATGAGTTTGGTTACCGTGTGGATATGGTTGATTGCTGAATTCTTTCCGGAAGTCAGCTTGCTCGCATGGTTGTCCTTCATCTAGTGTTCTGCCAATCCTGTTCAGGATGACTTGAGTGTAAACAGCTTGTAGATGCCGGACAACAGGCAGATGGGGCCATAGTTGCCGATGTCGTGAATGTCTCCCTTCTTTGAACAGTGGAACTGTCCTGCTAGCTTTCCATTGGGAGGGCACCTTGCATTCGGACAGGTAGCATGTGAAGAGCCGAGCCAGTGTATTGATGAGCACTGATGGCAGATTCTTCAGGTGTTCAGGTCTGACTTTGTCTGGGCCTGGTGCTTTTTGCTTCTTTACCAATGAAATGGCATGTCGGATTTCAGAAGGGAGAAGCGTTGGGAACGACATATTTATACCGCGGAATTTGGTATGTGGGCAGGTGGGCGTGGCTATCAAAGAGATATGAGTAGAAGTCATGGAAAATATTCTCCATTGCCTTTCTGGATTACGTGATCCATCCCTCAGGACGTTGGAGGGCAGTCATCTTGGTCTTATAGTTGGCGAAGGAAAGGTGGGTGTTGCGAATGCTTTTCCCGGCTTCTGCTGCATCAGCCAGTATTTCTGCTCTTCTCTCTTTGAGGATAAACAGATTGCTTTCATAAATGTATACTTATTTACAAACTCAATAAACTGTATATATTCGTTATATGTAATTGTTTTTACATATGTAAAAAGAATATATATGTCTAATATTATATATATCTACATCTATCAATATATTATAATTGATTTGAACGTTTTATTTTGGTCTGGGGAATATCATAGGTCTTGCATGTGGCCAAACTAGACTCTATCCCTGGCACCACTTATGCTTCCCTGAGTCCCCCTAGGAGTAATCCCTGAGAACATAGCCAAGAGTATGCCCTAAAAACCACTGGGTGTGTACCACCTGCCAAAAAATAAAATTGTAACTGTTTATATACTTTAAGAGTACAGTTTTATTAGGCCACACATCCACCAAAATGACAGTATCCCTCCAAACAATCCACTATACCCTTTTTGAGCACACTCCCCACATTAACATTCTCAATTCTGTGGTTATTCTTAGTCTTTGATTTCACTGAACATCATCTATTCTCTTGGTTTGTTTCATTATATGCCACCTGTGAGTGAGACCATACAGTATTTGTCTTTTTCCTTCCAATTTATTTTGCTTAGTATGACACTTTCCAGTGTCACTGATGTTGTATAACAAAGATATGATTTCATCTTTTCTGATGTAGTACATAATTTATTTACCTTCTTATCTCTTATTGGGCATTTGGGTTGTTTCCACATTTTAGTTATTTTAAGTGGTACTGCAATAAACATTGGCATGCTTATAACTTTTTGAACTAATATTATTGTGTTCTTTGTCTAGATGCCTAGAATCAGAATTGCTAGATCATATGGTAATTTCATTTTTAAGGCTTTGTTTTATTTGTTTGTTTGTTTGTTTATTGTTTTTTACACTCCAAAAGCCCCAAACTATTTTCAACAGAGGTTGAACCAGTTTGTGTTCAAATCAACAGTGAATGATAATTTCTTTTTCTCTAAATATTCACCAGTACTTATTGTTCTGGCCTTTGTATATTGCTAATTCTTAATGGTGTGACATGATATGTCATTGCAATTTGAAAGAAGGGAGGAGGGAGAAAGAAAAAGAGGGAGAAAGGGAGAGACAGCAGGGAAGGAGGGGAACAGAGGCACTTTTATTTTGCAAGCAGCTCTGTTCACAAAAATAGGGGAGTTCAAAATTGGGAAACTCTTAAGTAAAGGAGTTTCTATCTTCCCTCGTTTCTCTCAAGCTTCAGTACCCAGCTCAGTTAAATTTCTAGACTCTCACTGCCACTGGATCCCTGCAATTTTTGACCTTCAGTATTATGCATTCAAAGGTTTTTATTACAGTGTAGGTTCTGACTACTAGGAGGCCTCGTCCAACAGAAAAAGCTATGTTATGTTCCCTTCTCACTCTCACCATTTGAAGCTCCGACCCAAAAAATTGTAGCTCTCAGTTTCTGCCAAGAAACACTCCTTTCATGTAACATCTGACCCAGAGCATCTAATAACCCACCAGATGCCATGACACAAGCAACAGCTAATTTTGTATTAGGCAAACTTTGAGTTATAGCTAAAAAGAGATGATAATGTACATAAATGTGCTATATAAACTATAAAATTTTATAAAAACTGAAATAGTGATTATGAGTGTTACTATCATCATTGCCTTAACTAAGACAAATGCTTCCCTATAAAGTCTTTTTATATTTTGTTCTTTGGACTTTTGAGAAATGTTTCACATGTTTCAATGGGACAAGTTATTTCCTGGAAATAAAATAAAAAATTTAAGGAAATCTTATTAGTATATTCAAGCATTATGTTAAAGAATATAAAAAAAAAAAAAATCAAACAAAAGCCAGTCTCTAGGCACCCAGAATGACAATACTTTACAATAGAGGGAACATACAGTTCTCAATTTACTGATCAGGCCTTTAGTCTAGGCTTTGATACATACTTTCACCTCCCATCATACAGAATAAATTCTAATACTCCTTCAATGATTTTTCTTTTTATCACTTTTCATATAACTCATCTCTCTGGGTGGAAGAACCCATATCATCAGACTCATCATAAGCAAAGCAGAAGTTGTAGGATCAGAATACTTTATAAAATAAATTTCTACTCCCCCAAACATTGGTGGTGGCTCTGGTGACCCCAAGTATCACAGACCTAAACAGTGACTCATCAGTGGGTCATGTCACTGAACCATTCTGCCTGCTTGATCAAGCGTTGTCTCTCAACAGGATGGCCCCCATAAACACTGCTTGGAGAGGTCTGTCAAAAATGAAATAAAATTTTATCAAGTATACATTGGTTGGCCACATTATATAAGTTTCAGTAATACCGTTTTTATAATTTCACCTCTGTGTATGCGGCTAAATCTGGTGATGATCACATCATCAGAAATCTGGGGGCTGGAGTGACAGCACAGGGGAGGGCATTGCGCCTTGCAAGCGGCCGACTTGGGTTCCATCTCTAGCATCCCATATGGTTCCCGAACAGAGCCAGGAATAATTTTTTTAGTTCAGAGCCAAGGTGTAACCCCTAAGTATCACAGGGTATGAGCAAAAAAACAAAACCAAAAACAAGCAAAAAATCTATAGGTTCCTTCTGTAGTTCAAGTTGCCCTCCTTTGCTCATTTCTACCACTTGAACAAGTTTTTTTTTCTCTTCTTGCAACAACCAATATATTCTCTTCATCTAAGAATTTGGTTTTCATGTTGTTTCGCCTATTCATCGCTTTCCTTTTTTATGGGTAGACACTCTCAAAAATAGTCAGTCCTCTGGTGACAGCCTGGTGTTTGGTGGTCAAGAAGCAGAGTTGATTGAACTGTGGGTTCAGGAGTGACTTGGGAACAGGACCCAAACTCAGGGTTTCTAAAAAGTCTATAGATGGATGGACATGGAGAGGGTCATGTTGAGTGAAATTAGCCAGAAGGAGAGAGACAGATATAGAATGACTGCATTTATTTGCATGACATAAATATATATATGTATATATACATATATATAAATATTATGATACTAATATGATACTAATATCCAAGGTCAGGCGAAATGTGGATCAGGAGGTCTTGCCAAAGGTGGAAACTACCACAAATGTGTGGGAGCAGAGGTTAGGTAAGACAGAGAAAGGAAGAGTGGACCAGTGGTTGTCAAAAGTCTATTACAATCCACAACATGTAAGAGACGGAAGAGAGAAATAGAAAGAGAGAGAAAAGAGGAACTCTCACAACGGCCTGTGTCTGCCTCAGGTACTCTCCCTGGGGTGTGTGGGCAGCTGGCTGGGCGGGCGCCTGGGGTCGTGGTAGAGTCCCAGGCCTCGGGAGAAGGGTGGAACTACAACCCCAGAAGTCCGAGCAGAAGCGGAAGTAAACGGACATTTTGGGTTTTTTTTTTTTTTTTGGTTTTTTGGTCATACCCGGCGATGCTCAGGGGTTAATCCTGGCTCTGCACTCAGGAATTACTCCTGGCGGTGCTCGGGGACCATATGGGATGCCGGGGATAGAACCCGGGCCGGCATGGGCCAGTTGCATGCAAGGCAAATGCCCTACCCGCTGGGCTATCGCTCCGGCCCCCCCATAAACGGACATTTTGAACTCTCACACCGGCCTGTGTCCGCCTCAGGTACTCTTCCTGGGGGTGTGCAACTGGTCAGGCAGGTGCCTGGGGTCATGGTAGAGCCCCAGGAATCGGCAGAAAGGTGGAACTACAACCCCCAGAAGTCCGAGCGGAAGCGGAAGTCAACAGACATTTTGAACTCTCACACCAGCCTGTCACCGCCTCAGGTATTCCCCTGGGGCATGGGGGATGGCAGGGCGGGCAGCCGCTCATGCGACCGCTTATTAATACAAAGATTAGGAAATTCAACACCAATGGAAGGTAATAACCTCAAGAAAAAATAAACAGTACACTAGAGGAATCTATCCCTGAGCACCGCAACACCATGGGGGAAACAACGCAGATCCCCAGCTCGAAGAACAGATGAAGGAATCAAACCTGAAGACTCAAAAAAGAATGCAGATGTGCATGATCTCTCTGACAATGAATTTAGAGAAGAAATTGGTAGGATGCTTAAGGAGCTCAATGAAAAAATGGAGCAGATATTCAATAAAATATAGGAGAACATAAACAAAGCAGTTGAAAGGGCAGTCAATAAATTACAGGAGGAAATGAGAGCAGAAATGAGAACCATGCAAATAGAAATATCATCGCTTAAAAAGGGCAATAGATGAAATGAAAAAAAGCAATAGGGGGCTCTCAACAGTAGGATGACAGCAGCGGAAGAGAGAATCAGTGAGACTGAAGATGAGCTGCAGAAAGCACTCAGAGAACTACATAAAATAGAAAAAAGACCGGAAAATGGATCAGCAACGGAACAGAGAACAATGGGATGAAGCCAGGCGGAACAACGTAAGAATTATCGGAGTCCCAGAGGAACAGGAAAGTAACCCCAAGGAAATTAAAACAGTTAAAAACATCCTGGCTGAAAAGTTCCCCAAGTTAAAGGATGAAAGCATCCAGATCCTCGAAGCCCGAAGCATAAGAGCAAGAAGAGACCCCAACAGAAAGACCCCAAGTCACATCCTAGTCAAAGTAATGGATGCCATAGACAGAGACATAATTCTTCAGGCAGCAAGATCAAAGAAGGAAATTGTATACAAAGGAGCAACCACTCGACTTTCAGCAGACTTCTCAGAAGACACCCTCCAAGCCCGAAGGCAGTGGTGGGATACGGTAAAAAAAAATTTAATGAAATGAATGCCTCAGCAAGAATTCTTTATCCAGCTAAACTCTCACTCAGATTTGAAGGACAGATATAAAACTTCTTGGATAAACAACAGCTTAGGAACTTTGTAAAATCAAAACCAACCTTAAAAGAAGGACTGAAAGATCTACTATAAGACGAGACATAACCCAAAAGAACAACCAACCTATACAGAAAGATGGCACAAAATCCTATGACAATAATCTCTCTCAATGTCAATGGTCTAAATGCACCAGTTAAGAGACACAGAGTGGCAAAATGGATCACAAAATTGAATCCGACATTCTGCTGCCTTCAAGAAACACACCTGAACAATCGGAGCAAAGACAGGCTCAAAATAAAAGCCTGGAAAACAATCCTTCACTCAAACAACCCATCCAAAAAGGCTGGGGTAGCCATACTGGTATCCGACAACATAGACTTCAGGCTAAAGAAGGTCAGAAGGGACAGTGAAGGTCACTTCTTAATAGTCGAGGGATGCATATATCAGGAAGAAATCATGCTATTAAGCATATATGCACCCAACGAGTGGCCAGCAAAATACCTAAAACAACTACTAATAGACTTCAAAGAAGACATTGACAGCAACACAATTGTAGTTGGAGACTTCAACACTGCTCTATCAACCCTGGATAGATCAACAAGATTGAAACCTACCAAGGAAATACTGGCCCTAAAAGAAGAGATGGAAGAAAGAGGGCTGGTAGACATATACAGGGCATTTTATCCCCAAAAAGCTAAATACACTTTCTTCTCCAGTGCACATGGAACATACTCCATAATAGATCACATGCTAAGCCATAAATTATACCTCCATAAAATCAAGAAGATAGAAATTGTGCCAACTATTTTTTTCAGACCATGATGCACTGAAAATAGAAGTTAATTGTACACAAAAACGGAGACCAATACCAAGTACCTGGAAACTAAACAGCTCACTGCTGAACAACCAGCAAGTCATGAAAGAAATCAAAGAGGAAATCCAAAGATTCCTGGAAACAAATAAGACTTAAGACACGAATTCCCAGAACTTGTGGGATACAGCAAAAGCAGTGTTAAGAGGCAAGTTCATAGCTCTTCAAGCATTCATCAGAAAAGAAAAGGCCATCACAGTCTGAACTCACAACTTAAGATCTTAGAGAGTGATCAACAAAAGGAGCCCAACCCAAGCAGAAAGAAAGAAATAATAAAACTTAGAGCAGAAATCAATGAGATGGAATGCCAAAAAACAATCAAGAAGATCAACGAAACCAAAAGCTGGTTCTTTGAAAAAAATAAACAAGATTGACAAACCACTTGCAAGACTTGTAAGAAAAGGAAAAGAGAGAACCCAAATAAATAGAATCAGAAATGAAAACAGGGACATCACCACAGAAACCAAAAGAAATTCAAAAGATCATCAGAGATTATTATGAGAGCCTGTATGCCACAAAACAAGAGAACCTAGAAGAAATGGACAAATTCCTGAGAAATGCTCTACGACATCAAAACCAAAAGTATCTTTAAAGATGGCACACCACTGACCAAGCAAATGGAAGCAAAGATAAACAAATGGGATTATATAAAATTGAAAAGCTTCTGCACCTCAAAAGAAACGGTGACCAAGATACAAAGACAATCCACAGAGTGGGAAAGGATATTCACCCAATACCCATCTGACAAGGGGTTAATATCCAGGATATATCAGGCACTGGTAGCACTCCACAAGAAGAAAACAGCCAACCCCATCAAAAAATGGGGAGAAGAAATGAACAGAAGCTTCCGAAAAGAAGAAATTCGAATGGCCAAAAGGTATATGAAAAGTGCTCTTCATCTTTAATCATCAGGGAGATGCAAATCAAAACAACAGTGAGGTACCATCTCACACCACAGAGACTGGTACACATCCAAAACAGCAATAACAACCGATTCTGGCGTGGATGTGGGGAAAAAGGAACTCTCATCCACTGTTGGTGTTAGTGCCGGCTGGTCCAGCCCTTTTGGAAAACAATATGGGCATTATTCCTAAAACTAGACATTGAGCTCCCATTTGATCCAGCAATAGCACTCCTGGGAAGAGACCGAAAAACACATAGCAGAAACACTATCTCTACTTCTTTATTCATCTCTGCGCTATTCACTATAGCTAGAATCTGGAAATAACCTAAACGCCCGAGAACAGAGGACTGGCTAAAGAAACTGTGGTTCATCTACACTCTGGAATACTATGCAGCTGTCAGAAAAGATGAAATTATGAAGTTTACCAGCAAATGGATGGACATGGAGACTATCATGCTGAGTGAAATTAGTCAGAAGGAAAAGGACAGATATAGAATGACTGCATTCATTAATAGGATATAAATAGATACCAGTGTTTTACTAAATGTGGGAAATGGAAATGGCAGATTAAAACTCACCATTGAATATACACAAAAAGACTTAAGTTTTAAACTCTAAATATCTGCAGGGCTAGCCACAATGTGTAAAACAAGAGGGAGAGAGATGCAGAGACAGAGAGAGAGAGAGACAGAGAGAGAAAGAGAGAGGAAACAGGGCTACCTGCTATTGAGGCAGCCTGGGGGTGGGTGTGAGGGGTGGGGGTACATTGATGGTAGAAATGGGGCACTGGTGGAGGGATGGGTGCTGTAATACTGCATTACCAAGAACCAATTGTAAACACCTTTGTAATTGTATGTCTCCGATGGTATAATAAAAAATTTTAAAAAAAAGAAAGTAAAAATATGATAAGAGAGGATTATAAAAAAGATACATCCATATTTGAATATTGAAATGTTACTTTCAACTGAAAATTTTCATGGTTAATTACATGAGAAATGAGTACTAAGTCCAGATCACATTTTGAATACTTGAGGTATAATTGAGTTTTAAAAGATTTTCATTGTTTCAAAACCATAAAGAATATTTTGATAGCATAAATATAAGAAATACCAAAGACAGGCTCAAACCTATTTGTATTTTCTGATACTAGTTAGTGTTGATGAATAAAAAGCAATATAAAATTTTCACTATCAGAGTGGTAGACTAGAACATTCAAATATAATCATAAGCAAATATTGTCTTAATAATACTTTCATAGTATTATATAATATGTGGCAAATTATGGTTTCAACATGTATAGTTTTGTGTTTAGATGACTAAATTCTTCCATAAAGCTTTTTGTTATAGACAAAAGTTTTGTATGTAATTTATTTATCTTCGCATATATTTACAGACATAACTAATAGTTTTCATGTAACAGTTTATACGTTTTACTTTTACTAAATGCATTTTGTGTAATGCCACATAAATTATCAGACCCGTATTATGTATATGATTTGGGACTTCTTTCATATGATTAGGATTATATTGCTCTTTGAATTTTTATGTTTTGTCGTCTTGATTTTTTAAATTAAGCAGCAATAGCAATTCTTGAGATGAAGTTTGTCTTTCAAAGACCATAGTCATATTTGTGAAAATTTGTGAAGTTGCTGCCTGAGTTTTTCGAGCTAATTGCTTTCCAAATGAGAAAAGGAGGTTTATAAGGGTACTTCTTGCTACTTGTGCTTTGTAACTCACAACTTTCATTTTCAAATGATATTTTATAGGTCGTTGAGCTCTCCTTAAACGTTATTTTATAGTTTTGTAAATTTTGAGGTTCTGAGTATGGGAAAAAACCTGGTGATAGAATCTATACAAATATTCTCTCTAGTGCAATGTCAAACTTGCTATTATGTATTTCATTTACTATGCCTTTGGATTTTTTTCTAAAATAACTTTCTGCTCTGTTCCTCCAAGTTTCACTGCTTTCTGTATTACTTTCATTTTAATGTTAATTTTTCGCTGGTTCATCTTACATAAATAAACGTATGTTATTTAAAAGAGAGGAGAGAGAGAGAGAGAGAGAGAGAGAGAGAGAGAAAGGAGATGGAGAACCTGCCATGGAGGCAGGCTAGGGATAGGGGAGAGTATGTCCTGGAACACTGTATGGCTTGAAACCCACACATTTTTGTAATTGTTAAAAAATAAATAAATGTTAAAAAAAATTTTAAAAATAAAAAATAATCAATGATATTATTTGTTGTTCTCTATCTGACTTATCTCATTTGATATTATGTCCTCTAGTTCCAACCATATTGTTGAAAATGGGGAGAAACAACCTTTTTATAGATGAGTAGTATTCCCTTTATTCATGTGTTCTATCTTAGCACTATTATGAAGACTGCTTCAAGGAATATAGGGATTATTTATCTTTTCAAAACAGTGTTACCATAATTTTTTGAGAGGGGTTGTATAAATATTTAGAAGTTGAATTGCTGGTACATATGGTATTTCTGTTCCTGGTTTTTTGAAGTTATCTGCATTACTCCTTTTAATAGTGGCTTTGCCAATTTCTATTCTTATCAACAATGTATTAAGGTGCCTAACTAGTGTAATTTGAAGTATGTCCAGAAAGTGGCTCTGACTAGAGTTTTTAGCTCTGGGGTTTGAATAAATTGAATAGTCTCTTTGAGTGTTTTCAGCCAAAAGGCAAAATTCAGACTAAGCAAATTAGAATGAAAAGATAGATACATATAAATATGCTTCTTTAACATATAAATGCTCCTAGAAGGTCTTGAAATGTTCCTAAAAGACTAACTTTTGTGTCAGCAAATTAACCAGCATATGGCAGTTTCAAATTTCTGTTTTACAATGCTGACCTTTGCTGTTCATACGCTCAACTCCCACTGTGAACAAAATTACCATTTCCTGTTATCCTAATAAATGAAAATATATACCAAGAGTTCCTAAAAGCATGTAATTTTCTAAGTGATTCCCAAAGATCACAAATGAATTAATATGTATGACTAATGTGTAATACGTTCTCCTGAGAAAGCATAGACACAGAAAGAATCTATTTTATCAGTTTTGGGGAGACCCAAAGCAGTTTTAGAGGTTTTTTTTACATCAGATTCCCCTTAGCTCTCCCTCAGTTAAATACAATTAAAAAGAGAAAATGATGAAACCTCTGGTTTAAAAGCATCTGATCAAAGAATCTCAATTTGATTTATAAATATTGGACACTTACTTGAAATTTCACAATGATTGCACTGGAAATGGGATATTTGTAAGGAAGTTTTTGCATGGTGTTCAGTGGGCTTTTAAAATAAGTATAATGTAGCTTTGATAATTTGCATAAATTAATGTTAGATTCTGACAATAACCTTTCATAAACTTCTAGGAATGGATATTTTGGTGAAAGGTAAAAAATGAAAGTTCTCTTTTCCTTACAAGAGGGTAATTACACTTAAGTTCATGTAGTTTTGATGTTGGTGGGAGATCTTTATAATTTACTTCTGGGTAGATTCTTACTGTGAAGCTTTATTCTTCTATGGAGAGGGGAAAAATTTAACTTTCTTGCAAATTGGATAAGAGTTACATTACAGTGGTTTGCAACCCATTGATAGAAACTTACAGGCTTTGAACTTTAGTAACAGCATTTGAAACAGAGATTAAAATCTTTTGAACCAGCATGCACTCACTTTCTCAAAGTTCCTATTTTCAATGCATGAAAGCACTGTTTTGAAAGCCATATAAATCCAAGCTAAGCAAAATGTACCTCTACTCAACTGAGGGCATTGGTCTTAGGCCTTTTAGAAAATGGCTTTTTTTGAGGTCCCTTGCAAATTGCCAAAAGAAGCTGATCCGTCACTCAGCATCACATGGTTCCTCTGTCATGATGGTAATTATAGGTGTTGCCAGGCCAATTAAGATTGCATGGGGGAAAGATGATTGTTCATTGTAGCCATTTCACTTTACAGTCAGTGATGGATTCTGTGAAAATTTTATCTGACAACTTTCCCATCCTCCTGGAAAGGAGGGGTCCTTGGGATTTAGCCAGAGACATGCAAACCTATTCCTGTTTTAGGGGCTCAAAAAATAGACATTTCCCAATAGAGGCCAAATTAGCCTTTGGCACTGGAACTCTTGATTATTTATCCAGTGAGACACGTCTATACAATGAGAAACAACACAGTTGAAAGGCAATAAAATGCTGCACATGGTTCCCAGGGGCCTGTCTGCATAAGAAGCATTTAATCAAGTAGACCCTTGTATGTCTGCAGAAGTTATGAGTTATGAAGGAAACTGGTTGAGGAGAAGCTATCCAGCCTGGCCCTTGAGTTTCTTCACAAGGTTCTTCAGGCAATGTCCCCAAAGTCCATCCCCATGGTATGGAGAATACTTCTGAGCCCTGGAGGTCAACTCTACTTTCTCAGAAGCTCAGTCCAGGAGCATGTTTGTGCTTTACTTTTCTGAAACTTCAGACCACTGCTCTGCGCAACTCCTAACTCTTCCCAACATTTTAGCTTCCCCTCCCATAACATGCTCAACTACACCAGGGCATGGGGCAGAGTTTCTTTCAGATGTCACAATATCTGAGACAGTGTTTGAATAAATAATCAATTCTTAAAAATTTTATCTCTTTTAAGAACCTGCCATTTAGGCAGGCTATGGGAGGGGGAGGGAATTGAGGACACTGGTGGTGGGAAATGGGCACTGGTGGAGGGCGGGGTGTTGGAACTATGTGACCGAAACCTCTAAACATGAACAACGTTGTAATTGTATATCTCACAGTGGTATAAAAAATTATTTAATTAAAAAATTTATCTCTTTGGTCTACTAGTTTGTTCCTCACCTAAACAAAATTTCCTTCTGGAAATGGGAGTCCTGTTGTCTTTGAAAATATTGCTGCTCTTTCTTTACTCTGGGTCTTTCCTGACACACCTGAAAATGTTGCTCCCTGATGCTGAAGTCCCCTGTGTCAAAAAATTTTAATAATCAAATTTTTTTAATGTACAAACTTTTACACAAAGTAACCATGCTTCAGGGTTGGAAAGACAAAGCACAATTATACTAATTTATCCAAAGTTACCTGGAACATATTATTCAAAGTGAAAGATTGTTTTAAGGGAAAGATTTGTACATCTTGGGATGCATTCATTTCTAGTCCAGCAGTGAGCAAATTACATGCCCTCTTTATGCAGGAAACACAAAGAACCTTTATTTATGTTTTGAGAAATATGGGTGCATTTATTTAGATAAAATTGACAGGCTTACAATGATTTCTAACATAGACCTTAGTTTCTTTCCTCTGCAGTGATCATAGTCTATATCATATGAGGTCTAGGTATGCTCACATATGCTGGAAGAGAATCTCAGATCTTCTGCCTCACTGTATCACTGTCTTCCCGTTGTTCATAGATTTGCTTGAGCAGGCACCTGTAACATCTCCATACGTCCTGTCCCAAGCAAGTGTAGCTCAAGGGCATCTGTTTGCTCCAGGGACATGTTGGTTACTTTACTTTACTTTCTATGCCTCCATTATGAAATGTAAGTAGTAAAAGTATTTTTAGCTTATAAAGTTCTTGTGAGGATTATATAAAATAATATATATAAAACCCTTAGTCCTGACATTTAATACAGTCATCAAATTAGCTACTTTATTCTTTCATATTTAGTGATATATTCATACATCACAGTAAATTGTACTTCGTGCTAACTGAGACTAGTCAAAGTACTTCACTTCTTAATTCAGGATGCTCAGTACTGCATCCTTGGGCTTTTAATAGAGAGTTGTTCAAAAGACAGTCTTCGTGTGATTACTCTATATTCTTTTTCTCTTTCATTTGATTACTTGATCATTTGATATCCCATTATTCATCTATTTGCTTGAGTGGGTGCCAGTAACATTTCCTTTTTCTCTTTAGTTACTCTTAAATGGAGAGAGTCTCAGAATATGTACTATATCCCAAGCTTCTTTGTGAGATCCACTATGTCTAATGCAGCATGTCACACGGATTAATGTTTATTCTGTTAATAATCTGTTCTGTCCTTTCCTCTCCAGTTGTCTAAGACTGATTAAGTCATATTTCTACTCTTCTTCCTCTCCCTCACTGTTGATCTACCTTAGATACAAACTGGGAAAGCATAAAGCAAGGGGGGGGGGGGCTTAACATATCAGTGGCATAATATGTAATCCTTACCAAAGTTTTCTGATTAGGTAAAAAAGAAGCATATGCTTGTTGGGTGTATTTTTGTCCTGATTAGGATGTTTGCTGCTTTCTTGTGGGCTGACATACTGATACAAATTGAACATACACACACACACACACAAACACATACACACACACACACACCAACTTAAGCTAATGAAAATGCTGATTCTGAGCAATTGTGGCTGTATTACTGGGGTGTTGTCTCCAAACATGTGTTTAGTTGGAAATGCTCCACCATGTGAATAAAGATAACAAACGAGGCCAGCTCCTATCCACAAGTTCTTGTATAGTCCAAGTACAAAGAACTTCTATTTTTTTATCTGTTTATGGAATCTTCAATAAAAAATTCAATAGTTAACAGGCTTAATTCTAACCAAAAGCAACTATTTTGGCCACTAAAGAAAATTTATGTAGAGAAATTTAACTCCAGTGGAAATAACCAACCCCCACTACTAGATAGTAGTTGAAGTTTTTTGCTATTGTTTTCACAAACCCTGTGGAAAGCCCCTTTTCTTGGTTAGTCCCTGGTCTCCCCACTTGGCTTAATCCCTCTAACTGTAGTTTTCAGTTATTTTGTGATTATTATTAATGTTTTAAACTTGCTATTTCAAAATGATTAGGCTCCAATCTGTAAAGCAAAAGTTAGTGTCATACGCTCTGCTTGCAATGGTCTCTTCTGGATTATTTTCCTTGAAACTGTGACTTTCTTTGGTGATTTGTACTTTCTTTGATTTCTTATGTGACCTGTGAAAAAGGCAAATTTTTAGAATCTGGGTTAAAAACTTACTGATATGTATGGCTATTTTGTTTTTCTGCCTTTTTGTTCTAAATCCTCATGTAATGATAAGATGAATTAGTAGTTTTTGTTACTTGGTAAGATTGAAATTCATAATTATTATATTTTAATAGGCTTCCCTTTTTTCGTTGTATTAAGGTAACAGGTTTCCACAGTGTTTATACTTATAATGTGCATGGCTAGAGCCTCTTCACTACCAGCAAAGTGCCTAAGACCTTCTGTCACTATCTGTCCGTTTAATTATGCCTCTTCTTCTTTATCCTCCTATCCCACACCCACTTGGTTTAGTAATCTTGGTTCTTAATTAAAAGTTCGAGGAGTTGCCACAGATGCTGTCTAGTCACTTGTAGTGTTTTATTAATTACCAACTGTAAGTCCTATCATTCAGCACTTATTCTTCTTCTTCTCACTTCTTTTTGTCTAATATGACTTTCTAGCTCCATCCTAGTTGTCCAATCTGGGCAACAGTCAAGATGTATCTTTTCTCATAGCTCAATAGTGCTCAAATATATCTCACAGCATCCTTACCCATTCATCTATCTTTGGACACTTGTTGTTTCCAAAACTTGGCTATTGTGAATAGTCACTGTATCACTGTCACTGTCTTCCCATTCATTATCGATTTTCTCGAGCGGGCACCAGTAACATCTCCACATGTCCTGTCTCATGCAAGCAGGACCCAAGGGCACCTGCTTGCTCCAGGAACATAAAGAGCCTCAAACCATTCCATCAGGTCATGGGAATGAGGTCTATAACTGTTACTGGTATTTGGCATATCAAATACGACACGGGTAGCTTGCCAGGCTCTGCCGTGCAGGTGGCATACTCTTGTAGTCACCTCTAAATCCAGCATTTATTGATGAGCCGTGCAGCCGATTTCCGGCCGTGCGAGGCAGGCTGTGATAGGCTGGTCTGCTGGGTGGAGTTCTGACAAGGGGGAAGTCCGATGTGGAAATAATGCTTCAGTGAAAATAGGTATGCACATTTCTTTTTTGAGCTTATGTTTTGTGTGTCCTTGAGATAGATGCCAAGCAGTAGAATTACTGGAACATATGTGGGTTCTATCTTTAATACTTTGAAAAGTCAGCATTTTTCCTAGAGACTACATAAGATGACAACAAATAGGTTTTTTAAGTAAATGAGTTTCGTATTGTTTTTGAATTTTGCTCATGTAAATGTGTTCCTTTAATCAAGATGCTGTTTAAATCATATAAAGGGCATTTGAACTGCATGACTAAAAAAGATAATAATTACGACTACATTTGATTAGTTGGTGGACTTTTAAATGTCCACTATATTAAAAAAAATTTCATGCTATTGTACAGAATAAATTAGTGAGGAAAATTAAAATAAGAAAACCTCCTTCTACTTAAACTGGACAAACTGTCATAAAAGAGATAGCCAAGCATGCTTTAGTTTCTGTGGTGATTAACAACGAGTTCAAGAAGCTCTTTTACGATGGGGGACTAGGCAAGAGATCATGGCAAAAAAACAGATGCATTAGTTGCCTAAGTCCAAAATAAAACAGGAGAGGATATTCATGAAAATAGGGCCAGATCATTCTACAAGAATTGAAAGCCTATACTGAATTTAAATTTTAATAGGTTTGAAAGACTTCCAGTAGCCTGGGGGTGGGGGGGGAGAAATCATAATATAATTGTTCTCTCCTGCCATAGCAGTAATTTGACCTTTTTGTGCCTTGGTTTCCCCTATCTTTAAAATTTGTATGCTTGCATCTCCTATAATCTCTCCAAAACATGAACAAAAGTGCCTATCAATCCTGGTAGTTATTGAAATGCTATACCTCTGTATCTTCATCATAAGCTATTTTTGTGCAACTAATGCAAAATAAAGAATTAAGTTAGTTGGAAAATTGAACTCTCAAGTTCAATTTCATCTATGCAAATTAAGCTAATGACTATCTTTTGAATATTCGCTCAATAATCCTGTAATTAGAATGGTGGTAAATAATATATGGCAATTTATAACAATGTCTAAAGTAACTGAAAATTGCTAAGAGGGTAATAGTTATATCACAAACACGCAAAAAGTAAAGTGTGTGTTGGTGGATATACTAATTAGATGATGATAATTCTCTCCACATTGTATAGAAAATCAGAATAATAAACTGTTTTAGGTCTTTATAATTATACCTGTCCATTCCACCTCAATAAAAAGTTTTAAGAAATGATGGGCTAGTGGTAGTGTCTGGGAGTGGTAGTGTCTGGGGTAGTGTCTGGGAGCTTTTTAATGTCTAATATCTATTGCCTCAAGTCTCATTAAAATGACATACTGAACTAATCATTTTTTCTCCTAGATATCGAATTAGTGGGTATTCAAACTATTGCTCTTCATTATCTCAGTTGATTTCTGTAAAGCATACGGCATTGTGAAAATGTCATTCACTGACTTCAATGTTGAGATTCTTTTCTTTAGACTTTGGGGAAATATCATCACTTGATGACTTAACATACCGTTATTTATCCATTTGCTTGAGTGGGTGCCAGTAACGTTTCCATTTGTCCCTATCACGTGCCAGTGTAGCCCAATGATATCTGCTTGCTTCAGGAATAAGAAGAGCCTCAAACTGTTCATTCAGGGTTGTGACGAAGAAGTCTGACCACCTTGTAGGTGGGCGGCCACATGATCTTTTGGCATCCAGTGGTATCCAGTCAGTAATGGCTCTAGTCCACCAGTGGTCGTCTCCAAATTGCATTACATGTCGAGCCCATCTGATTTTCAACTCGTTGGCAAATGAGACAGCGCCCTTGACTCTGTATCGTCGACAGAGGTCGGAAAAGACAAAAATATTGAACATGGTACCCAGAGTACTCCCTGCTAGAAGTAATGTAGTTTTAACAGAGTTAATAGTACAACCACCACCAAAGTGCTACCATGCCCATATTGCATTAGTCTGTTTCTCCTCAACTCTTAATCTCATAATCCTGCCATAGCATAGTAGCCTTAGTTCTATAGTCAAAGTCCAAGAAGTTGTTATTATTAAATACTATCCATCCCCTTTCTTTATTTTTATAGCACATATAAGAGAGTTGTTCTGATGCTTATCTCCTTGTCTTATTTTACTTAACAAAAGCCAATTAACTCCATCCACATAATAGGAAAATGTTAAGATTTTATTTTTTCTAAACTAATTTCTTAAATTACTTGATCTCTATACTTCTATCTCTCCCATTTTAAATGGCTATAATAGAACTTATTTCATAGGTTTTGTTTTAGTTAAGTTTACCAATGCATAATGCTTAGAAGAATTCTCCCTCATAAATGACACTGAATTAAATAACTAATAATAGCCTAATTATTCATAATATCATTTTTTATTCCTAATATATGTTTGGCCAAAGTTTAATTTTATTGTGGAATTCTGAAGATAAGATGAAGATCAAAGGTCGCTTTGAAAGATATTTATATGTAAACATCACCTTTAAGGGTCTCTCCCAAGGAAGATACACTCTATTGAGAAGGTCGAACATACATCTATATACCTTATTCTATTTTGCTTCTCTGATAACCTTCCTTACTTACCTTCTGTTCTTCTTCCCAGTGACATCTATGTTTGCAAGATTATTCAAATGTGTTCTAATATTCCATGGTGAGTTTTCAAGGTCTCTCATATGTGTATATATATTTATTAATTACAAGAATGCTTACATTAAGCATACATACATGTAACATTACCATGTAGTAAACATTGGGGTTTACTATGGCTCTGTGCTCAAGGATCACTCCTGGCAAGCTCAGAGCATCATATTTGATTCTGGGTCAGCTGTATGCAAGGCAAGTGACTTACCTGATACAGTATCTCTCCAGTTCCTTCTTACTTATTTGTCTTATCAGTCTGACTTATCGTTATATACATGTAACATTAATGCTTACATGTATATATTTTGTTAATTACAAGAATGCTTACATTAAGCATTCTTGTAATTAACAAATATCTACACATATGAAATATATATTCACATATTACTTTCTTCTTTATATTTTGTTTGTTTGTTTGTTGTGGGCCAAACCAGGATGTGCTTGGGGTTTACTATGGCTCTGTGCTCAAGGATCACTCCTGGCAAGCTCAGAGCATCATATTGGATTCTGGGTTAGCTGTATGCAAGGCAAGTGCCTTACCTGATACAGTATCTCTCCAGTTCCTTCTTACTTATTTGTCTTATCAGTCTGACTCCATGTTGCTTCTAGCTTTTCATCTAGCTTCTGAGAACCTAAAGTTGTACAAGATATTTCCTTTTCCTTTTGAGCCTGTATATATGAATATATTTATACTAAATCATATGTATAATTAATGAAACCATTTTCCTCTTCCTACATATATTTCTCTGAGTGAGAAGGAATTTTCTCAGATGGTGTCACAGTTGAAAAGCAGATGGTGCTTCTTGAGCAGGCAGCTTGCTTGCTGAAATGTCATGGATCTTCAGAAATAAAACCGAAAATGAAAGGCAAGAAAATATTCTCATTTGAATAATGAACTCTCTGATGTTTGCTCTGAGCTACACAGCTCAGATAATGAAAAGAAACACTCTTAAACCCTTTGTTCTGAATTTACAACAAAATGCAAACCACATGCCTGTCATGTAACAAGGCATTCTGGATAATTTCTTGAAGAACAATAATCATTGTTTGATGAAGCCACTTGTAAAATCCAGAAGGTACCCCAGAGAAGTTGGCACACATAGTAAACTATCTAACGGGTAATTTGTGGTGAAAAATGATACACTGAGATTGCATTTAAACTTTGAAACAATTGCTCTCACACAAAAGACAAATAATGGCTGAGCTCACTTTCTACCTCAGCTTCCTGTCACTGTTCATTTTTCAGGGTTCCCCATAGTTGAAGGAAGCCCTCGGGACTCATGGCAGCAGATAGTTCAAAATGATGCCTATAAAGCTTTTATAATTATTATTATGTTAAACACATAATTTGGTTGCTTTGTTCCTTGACGATATGTGCTTATTTCAACCTCATAATAGTTGCCAGATCTTGCCTCATGATCTGCATCCTACAGTGAAATACACAGACCACAAAGCTTGCTTGCCTGAACCCATGGGTCCAGACAGCACCGTGCACATCCACAATGCCTTCCATTGTCCCCTGGAAGCTTCATACAGAGATAAAAGAGAGTCACTACAGACAAAGCAGCAGAGTCTAATTACAGGTGTGGAGTTTGTTTTGTTCTCTCTTTAAATGATTTTGGGATCTGGCATAAATCTTCACTCGACACCAACTAAACTGGTCTTTGGGCCAGTTGTTTACTGTCATTGGGAAATGGACACTGGTGGAGGAATGGGTGCTGGAACACTGTATGACAGAAACCCAAATATGAACATCTTATGAACATCTTTGTAATTGTGTATCTCATGGTGGTATAATAAAATATTTAAAAAACTAAAATAAAATGAGGCTACAGAGTTGACCTCAATGCTTTTTGTAAGGGACACTACCCCTTACAATTCCTGACAAAGAGGGAATGCTGTCAGTTGTATCACTTGTATCACTTGTCTTCCTGTTGTTCATTGATTTGCTCGAGTGGGCACCAGTAACATCTCCATATGTCCTGTCACGTGCTAGTGTAGCCCAAGGGCAACTAGCTTGCTCCAGGAACATGCAGAGCCTCAATCCATTCCTTCAGGTCATGGGAATGAGGTCTATAATTGTTACTGGTTCTTGGCATTGATATAAAACACGGGTAGCTTGCCAGGGTCTGCTGTGCAGGTGGGATACTCTTGTAGAAGTCTCTTACCTCGTGCATATATTGATGAACCAGGGAAAAATCATCTCTTCTGCTGGGTGGAGTTCTGATGAGCTGTAAAATCCAGATGTTGAAAATGGCAGCCCTCATGGTGTGGGGGATCCTCTGGCTTCTTGCAAGTCTCTGATGGGATGGCGGGCCAGGGCTGGAACCCTCCTTCCCTCCTGGGTATCTCATGATTGGCTGGGCACAGGAGAGCCAGTAGCAGCTCTACCCCATGTCTGAGTCCCTGGATCAGGCATATCTGGCTTGAAATAGACGACTGTAGGGTGGGATTCTGATGAGCAGTGCTGTGATCAACTCTTCTGCTGGGTGGAGTTCTGACGATCTATGGAGTCTGGATATTGAAAATGGCAAAATGGCGGCCCTCCTGATGTGGGAGTTCCTCTGGTGTCTTGCGAGGCTCTGCGTGGATGGTGGATCAGGACTAGAACCTGCCTTTCTTCCTGGGTGCCTCATGATCAGCTGGGCACAGGGAGAGCCGGTAGCAGCTCTGCCCTGTGTCTCAGCATTCCCACTCAGAGAGGGAATGCTAAACAAAACTTTTTTTCTTCTTCTTGTTTTAGCTCCACACATAGTACTCATCTTATTTCTGAGCATCCTTGGTACTAAATGTGATCAGTCATTTCTCATTTCAGACAGTTGGCAGCCCAAATGAATGAAATGAGGTATACTCACATTAACAATATACAATATTGTTATATATTATAATAATATATGCCGAAGCAGTAGGGTGTTTGCCTTGCAAGTGGGCAATCCAGATTCAATCCCCAACACCCTCAACCCCTAAGCTCAGAGCCAGGAGTAATCCCTGAGTGCCACCGAGGTATAATATACAAACACTAAATAATATTGACATAATATGCCATGTTAAGTGTCCATCTAGGATACTGGTTTGGGAACATTTATAAAATAGTGATTTCTAATACCTGATTACTTGACACAGATGGAGACAGTGAGTAATAATAACATAATAATATCAATATTTGGGAACTCTGGGTCCAGAGACTCAGACATGGGGCAGAGCGATTCCTTGCTCCCCGTGCCCAGCCGTTCATGAGGCAGTCGGGAGGCATGGTGGGCTCTAGCCTTGGCCCACCACCCCGGCAGAACCTCACAACCAGCCAGGCGACCCCCCCACCCACTCCATGGGTGCCGCCATTTTCCACATCCGGACTTCCCTCTCTTCAGAACTCCACCCAGCCGACCAGCCCATCACAGCCCGGATCATCGACACCCACCCTGCAGCAATTTCTTCCTCAATCCAGCCCAGGTATGCTGGTCCAGAGACTCAGACATGGGGCAGAGCGATTCCTTGCTCTCCCCGTGCCCAGCCGTTCATGAGGCAGTCGGGAGGCATGGTGGGCTCTAGCCTTGGCCCACCACCCCGGCAGAACCTCACAACCAGCCAGACGACCCCCCCACCCACTCCATGGGTGCCGCCATTTTCCACATCCGGACTTCCCTCTCTTCAGAACTCCACCCAGCCGACCAGCCCATCACGGCCCGGCTCGCGCAGCCGCTTGCGGCCGCGCGGGTTCATCAATAAATGCTTTATTTGGAGGTGTTTAAATAATATGCCTTCCGCACGGCAAGCCTAGCAAGCTGCTCGTGTTGTATTTGACATGCCAAATGCCAGTAACAATTATATTAGGTCATTCCCATGACCTAATATAATGGTTTGAGGCTCTTTATGTTCCTGCAGCAAGCCGATGCCCTTTGCTCTACTGGCATGAGACAGGACATATGGAGATATTACTGGTGCCCGCTCTAGCAAATAGATGATTAACGGGAAGATCGTGATTGTGATTTGGGGAACTCTAAATCCTAGTAAGCACTGGTTCTAGGAATTAGACTATAAGATCAATAATTAATATATAGCAGAATAAGCATGTAAGTGTCCTGGTGGTCAAGTGGCCACTCTTCATTTCCACTGCAAACAACTCCAACATTCACTATAGCTCTGAGGTATCCATCAGTCCAAAAGCAGGGGTAAAATGACCATTGAATCGCACCAATGGATTGCTTCAACCCACCCATGGTTGGTATGGATGTTTCCTGGAATCCACTCCAGGATACCTGGCAAGTGTCCTGGGATGCCATCATTCACCACCTAAGCCATCAATGAGTGGGCTTCTCATAGGAACGTCTACTCTATCACACATGGCTCAGGCGTTGAATCTCCAGGACATTTCAGAAAATCCCAGTCATCTAGCAGGATAATCACCCCACTTCATGGGCATTGTGATTGGCAAAACTGTGAGATAGACAGACTGCCAAGAACAGAGAAGCAGATTAAAGTCTCATACTCAATATTCACTAGATAATCAAAAAAAACCCACTATTCATTAAATCATTCTGATACAGCCAGTAAATGGAAAATAATGAAATAAAATGAAAAATAATTACATAAAAATGACACTAAATGGTCTGGGAGATCATTAGGGCGCATTCTATGCATTCACCAGACCAGGGTTCAGTTCTCTTCATCACCATGTGATCTCTGAGGAACTGTGGCTCTGGAAGTGCCTAACTGCCTGCCAGTGTGGCTGGCATGTCACTGGCACCATGAGGGCTGGGCAGCACTGATATTTAGGCCCTTACATTGAATCCTAGGATCCTGGCCCTCCAGAGTGCTGCTAGGGACATGTTCCAATAAATAAATAGATAGATAGATAAATAAATAGATAAATAAATAAACTAATACTTGTAATTTTTTTTCAATCCAGCCCAGGTATGCTGAACCAGAGACTCTCAGACATGGGGCAGAGCTGCTACTTGCTCTCCCTGTGCCCAGCCGCTCATGAGGTGCCGGGAGGCATGGTGGGTTCTAGCCCTGGCCTGCCACCCCAGCAGAGCCTCACAACATGCCAGACAACCCCCCGACTCCATGGGGGCCGCTGTTTTCCACATCCGGACTTCTTTCTCGTCACACCTCTACCCAGCAGACCAGTCTATCACAGCCCAGATCATTGACACCCACCCTGCAGCAGTTTTTTTTTCAATCCGGCCCAGGTATGAACCAGAGACTCTCAGACATAGGGCAGAGCTGCTACTTGCTCTTCCTGTGCCCAGCCGCGTATGAGGCACCCAGGAGGCATGGCAGGTTCTAGCCCTGGCCTGCCACCCCAGCAGAGCCTCACAACAAGCCAGATGACCCCCTTACTCCATGGGGGCTGCCATTTTACACATCCAGACTTCCCTCTTGTCACAACTCCACCCAGAAGACCAGAATATCACAGCCCAGCTTGCGCGGCAGCTAGTGGCCATGCGGTTCATCAATAAATGCTTTATTTAGAGGTGACTAAAAGAGTATGTCACCCGCACGGGAAGCCTGGCAAGCTGCTCGTGTCGTATTTGATATGCCAAATATCAGTAACATTTATAATAGGTCATTCCCATGACCTAATATAATGGTTTGAGGCTCTCTATGTTCCTTGAGCAAGCAGATGCCTTTGGGTTCTACTAGCATGAGACAGGACATATGGAGATATTACTGGTGCCCGCTCTAGCAAATAGATGATCAACGGGAAGATAGATAGTGATAGATAATACTTATAAAATGCAAATTATAAACAAAATTATTAGTAAATTTATTATAGTATCTTATTTTATTCAAAACTAAAATAAAATTAAAAATCACTTTCATAATTATAACAATTTCCCTTAATGCTTTTCATATTCACAAAGTACCAAACTTGAGAATGCTGAGAGCTCTGGCTTGGAAGTTCCAGTACAGAAATGATTACAACCTCTTAACCCTCCCCACTTCGACAGGCTTGTTGTCCTGTGCTTTATAGTATTGGTCCTTTCTGAATACAAGTTTTGTGTCATAATTCTTGAGGTGGAACTTCTAGTTCTATGATGAACTATTTGAAACTATTTCAAATAGACAAACCAAGAACGGTATGTTTGTGCTCTCTGGGGAAATATATTTATTTTCTGTCACTACCCTACCCATTCTCAAGAGCGCTATAACTTTTTTTCTTTCTTTTTTATTTTTGGTCACACCCGGCAATACTCAGGGGTTGCTCCTAGCTCTGCACTCAGGAATTACATGGCAGTGCTCAGAGGACCATATGGGATGCCGCGGATAAAAACTGGGTCAGCAGCATCCAAGGCAAACACCCTACTCGCTGGACTACTACATCTATGCCCCCATTCTTGTAGACACAATACAAGACAATTCCAATATTTTCCTTTTTTAGACTCCCCCAATAAAAACTATTTAGAGCTTCAGAGCTCTAAATCCATGTCTCTTAAAACACAGTGTGAGAACCATTTTCATCAGAAACATCTAAGACTGGTTTAACATGTAAGATCAGGTACCGGAAGCTCTGAAAGGGAACTTAGAGAAGTGCATTAGGACAAAATCCTTGGGTGATTCTCTCTCACCTGAAGTTTGAGAACTACTTCAGTTTGCTTGAGTAGGTCTAAGTCTTTTATATGCATAAATAATGGTATTTTTATAAACTTCACTGTATTCCCTGAAGTTAAATCAGTGGACGCATTCAAGTGAGTAGTCACACAAGCTTTGCAGACTCAACTCATTTCTGTGGCAGAAACGTGGAAAAGAAGAAAGATAGTTTCATTCTCCAGTTGTTAAAAGAACAGTTTACCATCCATTTTAATACAAAAGTATAAAGTAAATCTAAGAAATTAGTTTCTATTGATAATTTTTGAGTATGTCAAATCACTTGACACTGGCAATAAAACATTAGCTGAACTGGTATCTGTTATAATTACACATATGGTTGTATGTTATTTCTTCTGCCATGGAACACATGGCAACTCTCCAGAAACTTTTGGTCTGTTATTATACTCGAATATTCTTCAGTACAGAGGAAGATGGGAATTTTCTCCTTTCCTTTGAAATTATTTCCCATGCTTTTCATGGACCTTGGTAATGTTCCAAAACTTTTCTAATCAATCTAACATTGTAAGTTGTCAAAACAGATTTTCTTTGCTATAACTTATATGACACTATACATTTAATATCTGTTCTACATAAATCCTTATATTCTTTTCCTTTGAATTATTTCCTTTGTTTCTTTCTTGAGTTTTTGTTCTTTTTTAGATCTGTTTTATTTTCTCTCATTTTTGAGTTGCTCTAGAATTTCATTTTCATAAAAAATGAAATGAGAACATCCTTTTGACAATTTTCTTTTGAGTTACTTGGGACTTGTGGCTCACTTTATTTGAAACCTAAAAAAGAGGATGTTAAAACTTTGAGAATAATTGTTTATATTGCACTATTTGGTAAATGAAAAGAAATAACCAGTACATTCTGACAATTTTGAAAATACAAAATTTTTTATTCCTTAAATATACTGAGTGGTTGCCTTGATAAAGTTGCCAAAACACTGGAGCTCTGTTTCTGTCCTCCAGTCTAGAGCATGAACATGAAATAATCACCTATTGTACATAAAATTAAAGCTTAATGGTAGACAAGCAGCAAAGGAGTTACTTCTTCATGTACATAGTTTAGAAATTTTTCATGCTTTGCAAATCATTTTCATCCCCACTCTGTCCATGAAGTGTCCCTGACATAAAATTATCATGGTGTCTAGCAGCCTATCTGCTTCACATTTGTTACATTGTTAAAGGCTACCATACAAGGGCTTTCTGTTCAATGTTGAATTTGCTAATGCAGACACAGAAATATTACATGACGAGAAAACAGAATTTAACAGCTGTTTGTTATATACAGTAAAATAATTGATCAACCAACAATATTTTTTGTGGTTTGGGGGTAAGGAGGGTAGTTGTAATTGCTGGCATACCTTAGCTTCCACCTGCAGTGCTGTGATTTAGGAATCCCTGAATACTGATTCTGCAAGAAGCAGTAGCCTTACTACTCAGTGTTCATGGCCTAGGAGCACAAACATCAACCCATTGCTTGTTGTCTGCTCAGACTCCAGGCCCCAATATGTATTTCTACAGGCTCTCCAAGGAGTCCTTGTGCACTTCAAGGTAAAGCAGTGCTCTATGATCCCGTGACAGGCTTCCTGCAGTCATGTGCCTAAGCATACAACAAATCTTGGATATATTTATTATTGTTGTTTGTTTGTTTGTTTGTTTGTTTGTGGACCATACCCTGCTGTACTCAGGGCATACTTCTGGTTCTGGAGTCAGGTATCACTTCTGACAGGGTTCAGAGGATCATATATGATACCAGGAATCAAACTGTCGTCCACAACTTGCAAAAGTAAATACCCCCTCTCTCTAATAAAATGTATTAAAATCTACCAGCATCATTTCCTTTATTCCTACAGACTTCTTTACACCCCAAGTTGTAGCACAAACAAGAATTTTACTTGAATTGACTTGCTTTCTTAAGTTAATTGTCAACAGAATCCTATTTAAATGCACTTTACCTGAGGCTCTGTCTGAGAAACTGACCTTCTTTAGCATACAACCTTGCTATCACCTCTGAGCTAAAGGCAAACATGTATATTAACATACATAAAGTTACCAGGATATCACCATTTTACAGGGAACTGATCATCAACATAAAGAGAGAGGTTTGACAGGGAGATACCACTTCACCAAACTCTTCAGTGAAGTCCTCGAGAACATCATGCAACGACTGGAATGGGAGGGAATGGGAGTGAAGACAGATGGTCAGTAACTACTCCACCTACATTTTGCTGATGACATCATTCTAATGACACCAAATATCAGCCAAGCGGCACAAATGCTGGCCAACTTCCACCATTAGTGTGGAAAGGTTGGACTGTAGCTGAATTTCAAGAACACATTGTTCATGAGAAATGAACTAGTCCCTGACGCTTCATTTGCTCTCAACAGAATGAACATCTCTGAACACAGCAGTTATGTGTGCCTAGGTCGAGAACTCCACATGACAAACGACCTGGCACCTGAACAGCACAGGAGGAGGAGAGTAGCAAGGAAGTGGTGAAGAAGATGAGGAACCTCTGGCTCCAGGCACAACTGTTTAAGTCCACCAATTTTCCTGCACTGACTTACACCTCAGAGACCTGGGCACTACAAAAACAGGATGGAAAGGCTATCTCAGTATCCCAAAGAGGAATTGAAAGAGTCATGCTTGAAGTATCACCCTTCACCCAAGTGAGAAAAGGAATCCGGATGGAGTTCTGACATTCTTTGATGATCAAGAATCAGGGACGTTGTCTCGTTTGCCAAGATGATGAAAATCATATGGGCTGGACACATAATGTGATTTAGCGGCAACCGCTGGACTATAGCTGCTACGACTGGATTCCACAGGCAGTCAAAAGAATGTGTGGCTGCCCACCTACAAAATGGTCAGACTTCTTCATCAAAACCCTGAACAAACGGTTTGAGGCTTTTTGTGTTCCTGCAGAGAGCAGATGCCATTGGGCAACACTTGCACATGACAGGGTCAAATGGAGACATTATTGGTGCCTACTCAAGCAAATGATGAACAACGGAAGATAAGTGATAAATGAAAAAGTTATTTTTTAAAAAAGAAAGAACCAGTTAAAGGAAATAAAAAAAAAAAGAAAGCTGCAGGAAAGAGGAACACTTTAAAAAGTTCTGCCCATTCCTACTTTGATCCATAATATTGTGTATATATTTTTCTAATTTTCTTTTTTATATTCTTATGAATAAAAGTTTTATTTAGGGGTGGGAGTGATAGTCCAGTGGGTAGGGCATTTGCCTTGCACACGGCCAACCTGGGTTTAATCCCCTGCATCCCATATGGTCCCCCCGAGCACCGCCAGGAGTAATTCCTGAACGACGAGCCAGGAGTAACCCCTGAGCATCACTGGGTGTGTTGAAAAAAGAACAAAAAAGTTTTATTTAGACTAAACTAGAATATTCTGATTATTTATTAACATGCAGATTACTGAATTTAGATTTGTATCTGTTGAATAAGAATGTCTAGAACAGGACAAGGAAATCTGTATTTCTCATGAGTTCTAAGGTAATTCTGATATTAGTTAATTTTGAGAACAATATCCTTTATGATTCTGTGAATTAATTGTGCAAAAGTCACTCCTTAGATGGTAATGAGAATACCAAAGAAAAATTTAATTGACTTCATTGAATTTAACAACCTTTGTGCTTCAAAGAACATTATCGAGAAAATGAAAAGATGATCCTCACAATTGGAGAATTTTTGTACATCATAAATCTGAATAGAATCTTTTGTAATAGAATAGGTAAATAGTCTGCAAGCTGAAAAAATAAAAAGGCATACAACCTCATGAAAAATTGGAAGAAAATTTAAATAGATATTTTCCCACACACAAAGAAAACAAATGGCCAGTAAGAACACAAAAGGATTAGTGTCAGCATCAATAATTAGTATCAAAATGTAAATCAAAATCTCAGTGACAGAAATACTACTCCATATCTACAAAGGTAATAATGATAATGATAATAATAATGATAATAATAATGATAATAATAATAATATAGTCAATGGTGTTAGAACACTTAAGAACTGAAGCTCTTACATGTTGTTCACGAAGACCAGGAATAACCCTCTAGTACTAGAGGCAACACCAGAGATTGTAGTGCCAAAACACCCCCCAAAAAAAAATAGATACTTTCTTCTTGAACAAACTTTAATCAGGCATATTTTCACCGTCATCTCCACGAGGCACATTTAGCTTATCATACTTGGACTGTCCAACCCACTTTAGCAGAAGTCTTGCCAAGGAAGTTTATCAAGAACCCCTGCCTTGAGAGAAAATGAATTCCTCTTAAATAGTTTCCAAGCACTGATACACTCACTCCACTAGTTATTTAGCTGTAAATCAATAATACTGTTATTATTACTGTTATTATATGAGCTCAGTTCTTCTAGTACTGTAATAGTTTTGAGTAAAATATTTCTTGCCTCTGTCCAGTAGGATTTTGTTTGTTTTGTGCCATACCCAGTGGGGCTCAGGACTTCCTCTGACCGTGTGCTGAGTGATCATTCTCATGGGGCTTAGGGGACCATAGGGGGATTTAACCCAGACCAACTACATGCAAGACAAATGCCCCATCTGCTGCAATATCTCTTCTGCCCTCCAATGTGATATATATATGACACAGGTGAGAATGTAAAATAGTGCTCTTCCTTCAAAGCAACTGACAGCTCTTCAAAAGGTTAAATATAGAATTATCCAGAAATCCACTGTTATAGATAGGCCCAAGAGACTTGAAAACATATGTTCACATAAAATATTGCACATGAATATTCACAAGTACGCATAATACTCACAAAGTGAAAACTCAGATGTCTGTCAACTAATGCAAAAATATGCAAAAGGTACTATACTAGTATCTCCATATAAGGAGCTCTTATTTATTCATAGAAGTAAATTAAATGCTGATACATACTAAAACCAGGGGACATGAAAGCATTTCACTTAATAAAAGAAGCCAGGCATAAAATACTATATGCTATATTCCATTAATATGAAATGCACAGATAAATTCATAGAAGCACAACAGAGATGAATGATTGACAGAGAATAAAATAGGAGGAGGCCAGGGAGTGACTAGTTAGGAGTATGAAGCACTCATCTGTGAGATGAAGAGATGTACTAATCTTAGAGCATAGTGACAATGAACACTCTTGTGGATATAATATAGTCCACAGAATTTTACACTTTAAGTGTAAACTTCATAGATATTATATGGATTGTATTTAAAAAATATTTTTTGAGGGAAAAGGGATATATTTGGTGGTGCTCAAAGGTTCTTCTCATCTCCATATTTGGGGGTCTCTATAAGCAGTACTCTGGGGACCATTCAGTGCAATCAGTGATTATTAATATTAATGAATTAATATTAACAATATTAAGTATATTAATAAGAATAAAATAATAAATTTAGGGTTTTTAAACTATTTTATTAAATATACGATTTTTAGATATATGATTAGATATACGATTACAAGATGTTTGTGTTTGATTTTTTGGTTCTACAGTGTTCCAACACCCATCCCTCCTCCTGTGCCCATTTCTCATCACCAATGTCACCACTTCCCTCCCCCTTCCTCCAGCCTGCCTCCATGGCAAGTTCTGTTTCTCCTTTCTCTCTCTCTCTCTCTCTCTCTCTCTCTCTCTCTCTCTCTCTCTCTCTCTCTCTCTCTCTCTCCCCTTCTTGCTTCCTTTCTTACACATTTTGGATTGTAGTATATACTAGGACATGAGTGGTTCCACTAGTTCGATGTACCATGCAAGTGGCCAAGAAACTCAGGGAGAGCTAGATGGCAGCTCTCCTCTATATGTCTGGGTCTCTGCATGATATGGCTGGTCACCCTGGGCCAGTTTGTGGATGGGGCCACCGGGCTTCTGGGACGAGTCAGAGAGGGAAAGGGGGACCCCATCTCTATCTCATGAATGCCCAGTGGCTTCTGCCTCTGCAAACCACCTACCAAGTGTGGGACGCCCTCGCAATCCGCGATGAAGAGCGACCACAACAGGATTCTTCTTAGAACACCCTTTACTGGAACTCTTTTAGTTTCAACTTTGTGATGGCGAAAGGACCCAGACCTGTTGTGCAAGCTGCTTTTATACAGTGCTATTTGGCATGTCCGTTTCCCACTGGCTGGAGCAAATTGACGTGTCCGCTTCCCATTGGCTGGCACAGGTCGCAGCTCGTATGAGCTCGCACGATCTGACGAAACATGCTCTGATTGGAGAAAACCCAATCAATATAACAATATTTTTATTTAATTTTATACACATTTTGTGAGCTTTCTTTGGTTCCTCGGGTATTTTAAAATAAGTGTGACCTTGATATGTGGAAGTCACCTGAGGATTGTGGGCCTTGGAAAGTCTGATGCCATTACTTAAAGAATTAGTTTTGCTTTGAGTTAAGAGTGTTGAAGACTGTAGAGCCTAAGGGGAAGCTCTGATTTCCTCTCACTACTTTCCCCTTTTCATAATAAAAGGAAAAACGATCAGTTCCTACCCTCACCCTTTTCCTCATCAATGAAATAATCATTATAACCTGGAAGGATATACTTTTAGTAGTATCATTCAACTGTAGATTTTTTCCTTTTGTTTTTGTTTGTTTTTGGGCCTCCTTGAGCTGTGCTTACTACTGGCTCTGTGTTCAGGGATTATTCCAGGAAGTGCTTAGGGACCAGAGGGAATGCATTAGAACCTGGGAAAGCAACTGTACTAAGGGTACCTGGGAATGAGAGGTCAGGTAATTCCCAGCAACTGCCCAGAGTCCTGGCTACCAAAAATCTCGACACACCATGATTGCTGCCATGCTCTAGGCCAGAATCCACTGCTTAGGTGAGCATAATCCAGGAACTAAATCTGTTTTCAAAACTAAGATATTTGTATTTTGTGACTGAAATATCTAGGCTTTCATAGAGTCAGGAATGAGCTACTGGGGGCTGGAGCAATAGCAAGTGGGTAAGGCATTTGCCTTGCACGCATTCCACCGGTTCGATACTTGGCATCACATATGGTCCCCGAGCACCACCAGGAGTAATTCCTGAGCAAAATGCCAGGAGTAACGCCTTAATGTTGCTGGGTGTGAACCAAAACGCAAAAAAAAAAGTAATGAACTACCATCCCCCATCTCCCTATACGTTCGAATCTATGGCAGTCACACACATGCCCCCAAATGCCACCCAGTTAAAATATTTAACACCAACTATTTCTCCTTGCTAAAAATTTTGGTCTTAGGTCAGTAAAAAAAAAATAGCAAAGCGTGTTAGGTCAGGCAAAACAGTATAGTGTTGCAGGACTCCTACGGGCCGCTGCATCTGCTCTGGATTGCCTCCCGCAAATCACTTCGTAGATAAGGGGGTAGTCTAAATGTGGCAGTTTATCCGACCATGTATGCTGTACTAGCAGGTATAAATATTCTCCCATGCTATCACAATCATCGTGGGACTAACTAGATCTTACCAGCATATTAGCCTGGCCACGTAGGACACGTAAGTAATTAGACCAGAGAGAAATGCTGTTTGCTTCCAAACAAACAAGCATGGCTCCCTGATAAAATATAAAACTACAATGAAGTAGAGGAGACTTGTGAAGGCTTGGAGAAATATTTAACTGGCATTGGTGTTGATCTTTGGTACAGTGACATGCCATCTCAGAAACCCCTTCTCTACATTTCAAAGGCCTTCCCGGCTCAAAACATTAGCACAGTAAAGGCCCTAGGTGAGATGCAGGGAGGGATTACCTAAGGGCATTGGACCCTCCCTGCTTTCCATAACAATGGGAGGAAGGTCTGAGTTGCGGGGGTATAAACTAGCCGGTTCCCGCCTCTCCCGTTCTTCTTCTCCCTGTGGGATCTCGCCTTGTGAGCGTTTATTCCCCTTGGAAGTTTTACACGTGGTGGTCGCCATCTTGGCCTACACGTGGCTGGGGTTCTAGCCTGGAATCCTAAGCATCGGGTTTTTCCTTTTGCTGATTTGTATGCCTGAACCTGTGATAAGTAAAGCCTTTTAAAACCGCATTGGATTCCTGAGTGTTCATCCATTCCTCGCCGGCTTTGGAGGTAGAAGGGAACTTCGCTTCCCGGCACTGTCGGGACCCCGGCGGAGCGCCCCGACAGTATAGGGCATTTGCCTTGCATGCAGCAGACCTTGTTTGATCTCCAGCATCTCATATGGTCCCCTGAGCACTGTCAGGTGTAATTTCTAAGTGTCGCACCAGAAGTAACCCCTGAACATCACCAGGTATGACCCAAAAAAGCAAAACATATTAACAAACAAATAAACTTTGAGTCCAGTAAGAAGTCTGTAGTTTAAAAAAAATCCTGCCATTCAATAACTCAGATGGTCTAAATGAAGTTTAGTTGGAGGAAATACTTTATGTCTGAGAAGTGCTATCCGTAAGAAGGAGAGCTAAGGCTTAGAAGTTTCTTGACATCACTTGATTGCTTGATCACTTGACATCCCGTTATTCATCAATTTGCTCGAGCGGGCGCCAGTAACATTTCTATTTGGCCTATCACATGCCAATGTAGCACAATGGCACCTGGTTGCTTCAGGAATACAAAGAGACTTAAACCATTCGTTCAGGGTCTTGACGAAGAAGTCTGACTGTCTTGTAGATGGGTAGCCACTTGATCTTTTGACCTCCTGTGGAATCCAGTCAGTAGCGGCTCTAGTACACCACACCACCACCACACCACATGTGGTGTGCGCCAGTGTTCAGGGAATCAGTGGTAACGGTTCTTCCCATTTCTTTGGACACCTGTTGTTACAGAGGAGGTGTGGTGACTTTCTCACTGTCCCTGCACATGGGGCAACGTCTGTAAGTGCATGAATCCCGACATTGTCTGCTTAGGTTTCCCCTGTAGCCACTAGGAATTTCCCACATGGGACAGGCTTATTCACCTTTTGTGTTTACTTTCTTCTGTAATGAGAGAACTTTCCAAAGGGACTGATGTGGAGCTCAGGGTTAGAGTATAGACTTTGCATATGTGAGGTTCCTGGATTACACTCCTGGCATCAACAGTGCCAAAAAGAAATACAATAAAACATGTTTTCCTCCCCCTGCTTCTTGTGAACTCTGCTCTCTTGGACCACATAATGTCTTTGAGCTGGGTTCTCCCCTAGTAAGTCATGGGTGGTGGTGATCACAGCACTGCCACTGTTGGAAGAATGCGTAAGGGAGCACTGAACTGTGCCCTGCAGCTGTGCAGGGCTTGGCGAGCAGCTGCTACAGAAGGTGATTACTGGTGATCCTCAACCTTGGTGATTCTGGCACAAACTCAAAAGACCTACTTTTCTGTTTTGGAGTCACAGACGGTGATGACTGGGGCTTAGTCCTGGCTCTGCACTCAGGAATTACTCCTCGTGTTGCTCGGGAGACCATTAGGGAGGCTGGGGATCAAACCTGGGTTTGCTGTGTGCAAGGCAAATGCCCTACTTTCTGTACTGTCTCTCCAGCCTGAGACCGACATTTCTAAGTGTGCATTAGGACCATCTTTGCGGAGGTGAACTGAATCCTGCAGGGCTTCACCCTGTGCTGATCTGTATGTGATTTAGTGGCAAGGGAAGACAATTAAATGAAAAGACTCAGTTCAGTTCTTCTTTCTCCTGGCATAAGCTCCTACTCCCTGGTCCTCTGTTTTTGTCCTCAACAACTAAGAATTAGCAAGCTAAGAGGCCAGGGCGATAGGACAGGGGTTAGGTCACATGATTTGCATGTACTCAACCCAGATGTGGTTCCTGACACAAGTGTTGCCCATAGCATTGATGGGTGTGGTCCCAGAGGCTTCTGAGCACCTCTTGGGTGACCTGCCACTGCGGGGACCAAGCAGTACCCCGTCCTCAGTTGCAGCACTAAACCTTGGTTGGCGGACATTTGTGAGAATGACCCCTGAGTACCACCTTGTAGGCCCAGCCCTCCCCACCTCCTGGAGGCCCCTCGCAGTTCAAGGGCTCCAACTTGAGTTGACCACATGCAAGGCAAGCACCCTCACCCCTGTACTGTTTTTCAGACCCCTTGTCACCCAGCTTAATTTATGTCACAGTACTTTTCCTATTTTATGGAATGAAGGCTTG
This sequence comes from Cryptotis parvus, assembly GCA_021461705.1. Classification (NCBI taxonomy): domain Eukaryota; kingdom Metazoa; phylum Chordata; class Mammalia; order Eulipotyphla; family Soricidae; genus Cryptotis; species Cryptotis parvus. Next base: position 10,183 of record JAJIBD010012775.1, on the reverse strand, counting down.
TTTTTTTATCCTTTCTAGATAGATTTTTACGGTCCCTGAGAGCAGGGAGTACATTGTTCTGTGGAGAGGGCTTGGTGCCAGAGTGAAGGCAGTGGGTAGGGTATTTGCCTTACATGCATCCTACCTCTGACATCCTCGGCATCCATATGGGCCCGTGAGCACTGCCAAGAATCATTCTCGAGCACGGAATTAGGAGTAAGCCCTGAGCATGACTGAGTGTGACAACCCCTCCCCCAGCAAGAAAAAGAAAACTTTCTTGTTTTTTATTATTTTATTTTATTAAAACCATTGAGAGACTCACAGACATAGGACAGAGCTACTACTGGCTCTCCCTGCCCAACTACTCATGAGGCACCCGGGAGGGATGGCGGGTTCTAGCCCTGGCCTGCCACCCCAGCAGAGCCTCACAAGAAGCAAGATGACCCCCCCAACTCCATGAAGGCTGCCATTTTCCACATCTGGACTCCCTGCTCATCAGAACTCCATCCAGCAGAAGAGCTGATCACAGCCCGGCTCGTAATTCATCAATAAATGCTAAATGCTGGAGATCAGAGGTGACTACAAGAGTATGCCACCCACACAGCAGAGCCTGGCAAGTTAGTGTCGTATTTGAAATGCCAAATACCAGTAACAATTATATACTTCATTCCCATGACCTGATGGAATGGTTTGAGGCTCTTTATGTTCCTGGCACAAGCAGATGCCCTTGGGCTCTACTAGCATGAGACAGGACATATGGAGATGTTACTGGTGTCCGCTCGAGCAAATAGATGATGAACGGGAAGTCAGTTATACAGTGATACAGTGAACAGCTCTAGTCCAGTGGTCATCTCCAAATCGTATTACATGTCCAGCCCCTCTGATTTTTTGATGCCGTGGCAAATAAGACAGCATCCCTAACTCTGGATTGTCGATGGAGGTCGAAACTCCAGATTCCTTCTCTCACTTGAGTGAGGCATGATATTCCAAGCATAGCTCTTTAGATTCCTCTTTGGGAGACCCAAGTAGCTTTCTCATCCTGCTTTCGTATGGCCCAGGTCTCTGAGACATATGTTAATGCAGGGAGAATGGTGGAGTCGAAGAGATGTTCCCAGAACTGGAGGTTCTTTGTCCTTTTAACTATTTTTTCAATGCTCTTGAAGGCATTCCATGCCGCTCTCTTCCTCCTGCGCAGCTCAGGTTTTAGGTTGTTCATTATGAGTTCTTGACTTAGGTACACATAACTGCTGCATTCAGAGAGTCCACCCATCTCTTGGGTGGACTTCCAGCCTGAGTCCACCATCCTGATAGAGCCTCCGAAGAACCCAAATGAACCCCCACACCATGTTGGCAGCAATCTTCATCATCCACACTCCACAGCTTGTCAGATGTCAAACCAAGAGATTAATTTTCTTTACATAATTTTCCTAATATATAATTTAAATTGTGATAAAAATTTCTCCACATTTATGATGACTTGGGATACTGGACTATGGTGTTAATAATTTGTGTTTAACATTAAGTGTAAAGACACAGAGAGAAAGGGTAGAAGGGAAACGCATATTCAAAGAAGAATGTGTACTCAAAGATGCAGAAGAAAATGACAAGGAACAGAAAAAAGATACTGCACCTCCACTTTGCATGGAATTTTATCATCTGATCTTTGAAAATGTCAGTGACCTGGTCCAAACACATAAGTACCTTGACTCAACCTAATTTCAATTCATATATTGCTCATATTGTATCAACAAATCATTTATGTTCTTGCAACCATAATGTTTTCATATATAAAAGCAAAATATTCTACCCATGCCTTCTTCTTCATGGAGTTGGTGTAACTATTAGTAAAACCATGTGTGGCTATAAAATGTTGTGCAAAGTGATATTTTAATAAGCTCCTGCTAGGCTGAAGTAAATTAACTGAGGAGAATTTATTATCATCCATAATCATATTTATGGATGATTACCTCTCATAAGCTTCTTTCAAGAGATGGAACATATGCTTGGTTGATCACAGGAAAATTCTATGGCCAAATACAAAGCTGTGCATCAGAAGGACAAAGAGAAGAGGAATGTCAAGAAAGGACAAGGGTGTTGAGGAGGAAACTTGTCCAGAGACAGAATTCCTGCAATAGAATGAGCCACAAATTCACACAAGTCTAAGATCCTTGTAATTTAATGAAACAGAGAAGTCCTTTGGATCCAGGCTTTAAAGATATATATTCAAAAGTTACATGCATTAGAATAGACCCCTAAAAAGAAATAGTAGCTTAAGTGTTGATGCAATTACAAGTAGTTTTTCTACTGTTAAGTATACTTTCTATTCTGAAAATAAAATGGACTTTTTTTTTTTTTGCTTTTTGCATTAAACCCGGCAATGCTCAGGGGTTACTCCTGGCTCTGCACTCAGGAATTACTCTTGGTGGTGTTCGGGGACCATATGGGATGCCAGGGATTGAACCTGGGTCTGCTGCATGCAAGGCAAATGCCCTCCCCTCTGGACTATTACTCCAGCCCCTGAAAATAGAATGGACATTTTATAAAAGTTCCTCTCTAGACAAACAATCAAGAGTCAGGAATGGTCTAACTTCTAGGCCTTTGGATGATAGAATTTCTCAAACCGGGGAGAAGGGAATGCCTCTTATCCTGTGCCCTTAACAATTACCAGTAATATGGATATGGAAAATGTGTCAAAATAAAACAAAATACCAACTTCAGAGACCTCAACTAAACCATTTTTTGGTGAAAACATCAAATGTTTTACAGTTACTTGGGTAGATGTATGCTCAGATTAGAAGAAAGTGTTTTAGCACTTTATTTCTCTTGCTTGGAATGCATTTTTAATTTACTACATATAAAGTAAAGATGATGGATTAGACAAAATTTGAATTAGATATATTCATAGTCAAATTGGTTTTGCTGTAGCAGCTGTTATTAGGGAATTTCCCATAAAAAGATTAAGTGTTTCAGCCTTAGGCAAAAAAAAAAAGCAGAAGAAGTTCTTTGTGTAAAATAAGTGGAACAAAGAAAAGAATAATAGCAAGATAGTCTGCCAAGTGAGAGAGTAACAAGAGCCACGTTTTCATCAATTAATGTGTTCATTCATAAAAAGAATCCACATTGCAATTATTGATTGAATCTTTATTTATGTACCAGGTATCTTGCCAATATGGAAACAAAACAGGAAGCACTTGGATGGGGCTCTAGATCTTATTAAGCTCACTTCTAGTCAGGCATAGGCACATGAAACAACGATTAAAGCACTGTGTACTGGCTAGGCAATGTGATATTGGAAGGAGATGAATAGATTACTCAATTGTGGCTATAAATTATACAATGATGCTTTCAGCTTCTCTTTTCCCTTCTATTCCTACTTGCCTCAACCATTGTGATTCATTCCAGCTTTCCTTTGATTTTTATCAAAAATTTTGTTAGGTTTGTGTTTCATGTCAGAAATGGAAGAAACTCCTTGCACCAATATAGAATCAGTGCTATATCATGTTCCCTTCAGTAGACAATAACATTGAACTACTGACATGCACAGTCTATAGTTATACAGCAAAAAAAATCATTTAGGTACAAAGGACTATAGATATTAGTATTCACAGGACTATGGTGGTCCCAAAATTTATATATTCATAATAACATCAAAGCATGTTCCACAGTCAGTACCCTTGTATGTCTCCTGTACCCTGCCACTTGATAACATTGTTGTCCTTGTGTTTGACTTATTCTCTTATTTCTGTTCACTGTGGCTCCTAATAATATAAAATCTACTGCTAATATGTCAGTGAGAGTTCATGTCAAGTTATTAACCTTGAAATAAAATTGAAAGTGAGTGAGAATTACTAGATGAGAAAGTCAGTTGTGATTATTAAGTCAGGAACATCTAAATCTACTATTACTACATCTTGAAGAATAGGACCAAAATGACAGAAGCTGTCAAAGGATCTGGGTCATTAAAAGCAATGAAGTTCATTAGCGTGAAGGAAGCTTTTCATCAAATGTAGATGGCCAGAGTGAGAGTGTGGAGGGGAAGGCACTTGCATACAGTTGATCCTGGTTCAATCCCCAACACCCTATATGGTCACTTGAGCATGCCCAGGGTGATTCTTGAGGGCAGATCCAGCAGTAACTCCTGAGCATTGATTGCCTGGGGTGGACCAGCAACACCCCAAAAAATAGAGACACTTAGCAGACCTGAATTGAAGACCAGAAATAGAAGTAAATCCCTCTTAGCATTATATTTATGACCAGTGAAAAAAGTTTATTTATTCAATAATATTGCACAATGAAAAATAGCTAAAGATACATTTCTCAAAACAGCAATCTCTAAGCGATGTATGCGTCTAGCTTCACTGTTTCTCCTCCTCCTGTATGTGAGGGGTAGAGTGAGACTGGAAAAACTGTGCCAAAGTCTCCTTTCCTGCAAAGATCAAATTCTCGCTCCTGCCTGACTCCAAGGCTCCTCGAGGAATCAGGCAGCAGGAACCATCTCCCACATTGTGTACAGCAAATGTACCTCAGACACACACTGTCTCGGGATCCTGGCAGCTGTGTGGGGTTGGTGATCACAGCTGACTTTAAATATTCTAGACAAACCAGACTTTTTCCTGGTACTGGTGGCCCAAGAGATGGGTTGAGCAGAAAAGTGGAGATACTCTATGGGATTTTTTACTTACCTTCACTCGACACTTTACTAAGCCATCAACAGCAAGCGAAACCAGCAATTCCACTTCTTGAGATCTACCCCAAGGACCAAAAAGTCTATTCAGAAGAGGCATTCCATTTCTCCTATGTTCACTGCAGCACTGTTCAGAATAACAAAATCTGAAAATTACCCAAGCTAACAAGATGACTGGGTTCAGAAACTATAGCACACGTGCACAAAGTACAACTACTGAGCTTTAATGAAAGATGAACTTGTGCAATTTGTTGTGACCTGAATGTATCTGGAGAGCATCACACTAACTGTAGGCAGGAGAGGACAGCTACATGATCTCTCTCCCTCTTTCTCTCTATCTATCTCTATCTCTCTCTTTCTCTCTCCTTCCCTTTCTCTCTCTCTCATGGGTATAAGGAGCATAGTGGCACAATAACAAGGACAACAGAAACCTAGAACTGGTCTTTAGTAGGAAGAGTGCCACAGGGGAGGGATTGCAGGCAAGGATTAGGAGATACTGGGACAATGGTGGACACACTCAGGTATAGTGTGTGGTGCTGGAATGTGTCCTGTCTATCAAGACAGTATTGTAAGGCTTGAGCCATAGTATAAAGGGTAGAACTCTTGCTTTACATACAGTCAACCTGGCTTCTACTCCTAGCACTCCGTTTGACCTCTGAGTCCTTCCAGGAGTGACCCCTGAGTGCAAAGTCAAGAGTAAGCCCTGGACATAGCTTACTTTAATTTGGGTGTGGCCCAAATTTAAAAAAAATACAACTAGTATTATAAATGTAAAGGATTGTAAATATTTTTTTAAAAAACATTTTTTAAAAGAAGAATGATAAAGGATTTGAATTAGGGTGTTAGTGTGGAGGCAGTCAGATTAGTCTAATTTGGGGGAACATTTAAGGAAATAAATGTATTAGCACAGCTATTATTTGAAATAATATGCATGGTAAATAATCAAAGTCTTATCTCAGACCAGAATCATTATGTCTTGTGTGGTACACGTGTCTTACTTTTTTTCAAACAGTAATGAACAAGCTTTGTATCTCAAGATGTTAGTAAAGAGCAATTGTCTCACATTTAAGTTTTGTGAATTCAATCATCCTGACTTGGCACCACAAGATAGTTGGAGGACTTGGTAAAAGAGCAAAAGCTAATTAATTAAATTGGGCTGCAATTCTTGTCTGCCATCTCACTAAATGACAGTAGGGTGCAAAAGGGGTCTGCTTCTCCCACAATCATTTCCTGAATGCCTCCTAGAATAAGGCCAAACAGACTTTAGATATGACATAATTTTCACATGTAAACCTGTTGCATGACTTGATGTTTGGTCAGAGAAACAGCAATCTTTATGAGTGGTGGAAAGAGTAAGAACTGGCAGGCTAGGGGCCGGAGCGATAGCCCAGCGGGTAGGGCGTCTGCCTTGCACGCGCCAGCCCATGCCGGCCCGGGTTCGATCCCCGGCATCCCATATGGTCCCCGAGCACCGCCAGGAGTAATTCCCTGAGTGCAGAGCCAGGAGTAACCCCTGAGCATCGCCGGGTATGACCCAAAAAGGCAAAAAAAAGAAAAAAAAAACTGGCAGGCTAGACATATTGAGAGATGGACTCTAGTTCTCCAAAATGCAACTTCCTACAGATTCCTACAGTAATTCCACAGGAGGTCCCTTGAGCCTGGGGTTTTGGACCTCCTTGTAGGGGAACCCACAATACCCCATCCAATTCAGTTATTTATAAGTCTTAACATATGGCACCAAACTTGAACTTCCTATGGAATTACTATAGCCTGAACAGTAGTTGAGTTTCGAGGATAACCATGGCAACAGATGTTGCGGCCTAGCTGGGTCCCCAACAGTATATTTACTGACTGTTAGGGCTCCTGGTCTGTGTCCAAGACTGACATCATTCTCCCTGACCCATCCATGGAATAAAGAGCAAGACCAGAGGTTCTTGAAGGTTACTGTTTTGTTTCATCTCCTGCACTTTGCAGGAATCTCTCATGGACCTCTGTCTCTCTCCGGCAGTTCCTCCTGTAGACGGCTCTCTCTTTGAGGGGTCTGTGCAGGCTCCTCTCTTCAGGGACTGTCTCTTACTAATGACTCTGTTCAAGGCTTCATGCTACTGGTCCTTTCCCAGGGTGTCCTCTTTCAAGACCCTTTCTTTAGGTTCTTTCTGCTCAGAACTTTTCGTTTCAGGGCTCCTTTTCTCTGGACTCCTCAGCAATGTCCATATCTTATTTACCTAGTTACCTTGTTTCATCTGTTGCAATTCTTGCAGGACACCTGCCCAGAGCCTCTGCATCTGGCCTGGAGTTGCCTCCTGCAGGTCACTTTGTAGAAAGAAGGAGGATAGTTTGAATGTGGCAGTTTATCTGACCATGCATTCTATACTGGCTGGTGTAAATGTTCTCTCATGCTGCCACAATCATTGTGGGACTAGCTAGATCTTACCAGTATATTTGCCTGGCCATGTTGGATCTCCAAGTAATTAGACCAGAGAGAAATGCTGCTTGTCTCCAAGTAAGCAAGCATGGCTCTTTGATAACTCAAAGCTAATATACAGTACAACCATAAAGCAAAGACGAGACTCTTGTGAAGGCTTGGAGAAATATTTTCCTGGCTATAGGATATTTTTTGGTACAGATACATGCCTTTGTATTCTGAGGTGCAGTTCAGGTTCTCTCAGAAACTCCTCTCTACCCTGCAATGGCATTTCTTAGGCAAATCTTGGCTCTACAACATTAACATCTCAAAGGGCCTAGGTGAGGTCCTGGGAGAAATTACCTGAGGGCATTTGCCCCTGACGGCTTGCCATGGTAGTGGGAGGTCTGGGTTACAGGGATATAAAACTAGCCAGCTTCTTTTCTCACTCTCTCTTTTGACAGCTCTCCTGGCTCTCTCTTTTCCCCCTTCCTGCTGGCCTCCTTCACTGTCTCTCCTCTCTACAGGGCCTTAACACATAGTGGCCACCATCTTGGCCTACACGTGACCAGGGCCCAGCTGGGAATCATAAGTTGGAGTTTTTCCTATTGCTGATTATATGCCTGAACCTGTGTTAAGTAAAGCATTTTGAAACTTCACCGGATTCTTGTGTCTTTCTCCATCTGCCAACCACCAGATCCCCTGGGACAGAAGGAGATCCCTGACTGTGCTCTTGGATTTTATGTGAGGCAAAATACCTCAGCATTTCCCCACAAACCCGTCCTCATTTTAGGGGATGTCAGGGTGTGGATATCTGCCCCTACTCAGAAAAAAACTGTTGTTTTTTTTTATTTTGAACTCAGCTTTTAATTGCTTTGGGGACTCTTTCATTGGTAATAATAGTACTTGGATTTCAAACTGAACATAAGACGAGTATATAATAGTACCTGAATGTTTTTGATTTTTTTTCGATCTCAGAAATAGTTGCATTTTTTTCAGGCAATGCAAATTTCTTTTGGTCTTCCACTAGCCATTGAATTTCCTTTGAAACTTGAAAACTGGTTAAGTGCTGTGAGATCCAAAAGAAGAGCAGAATGTACCTGATGTGGAGAATAACGAAACATTTTCAGACAACATATGATGGACTCCTTGGACCAACCTTAGATGGTTTTCTCGGATACAAAAAAAGATGATATTTCTTGGAAGAAAAATCCCTCCAGACAAAGCATGCAAATGGATTGATTTCCAGTTATAGAATAAAGATAAGACGGAGAAATTTAGTGCTCCAAAACTATACATAAAAAAGAAAATACAAGAAGATAGTACAAACACACACACACACACACACACACACACACACACACAAATATACTAACTATACATTATTTAGAAGCCCTCAAGTGGCTAAGTTTATTAACTCACTTATCTGGAGTCCTGAGTGATTTTTCAGTCAAGTAACTACCCATTGCAGGTAGGTTTTTGCAAAATTTTTAGATTTTTATCCTTAGGAACAGTAAATTTCAGGTGACCCAAGGCATTTCATGAAGGTAAAAGAGTGCTGTTCAAAAATAAATAAATAAATAAAAACAAAGTGGCCGCTGTTATATAAAAATCCATCCTTGCTGTCTTAATTGTTTTCATATGTGAAGTTATGATTTTATGCGGAAGATAGGAGCTAATGAAATGATGAGCAAATGATCAAATTCTTCACTGACATTAATGACTAGCAATAATGACAGTTAAAAGTTCAAGGGTGTTCTCTGTGAGGCAGAATTTTTCACCTCAGGGTAATCTTTGCTTCTTTGTGAAGTCAAACTGGGTAATTGGTATCCTCTGAAAATCACCCACACTGGGTCTCTAGAGCACAGTAAGTGTCTAGGGTCCCAGCTATCCAGCGGTAATAAGGACAAGAAGGGAATAAATTATCATTAAAGACTCATTGTTCTCGAAAGCTGGGAGTTTTAGCATTTGAAAACATCGATATAAGCTGGGTCACTTAATAATTCACTTCCCGAAGTGCAAACTGATTCTAATTGAAATGTATGTTCTAATTAGTACTATGGGAGAAATGAGGAACTTAAAATAGAACCACACTTCTAAAGGTGTATCCTGGAGAACTGCTGGCTTTGGTTTTATTGAGCCTCTTTCTCTTCATCTTCATAACTTTGTAGTCTATATAGATTTTTTAGAAATAACTATTCTTGGAAACCTAGTAGAGGGCTGCCTTTCCCCATCCCCAACGGCCTGCAGTCTTGGTTCACTTTGAGAATTCAGACACCCTGTTCTGAAACACAAATTGAGCATGCTGGCTTTGCAGATTACTCTCAATTATACATGTGGTTATTATTTTGCACATCTAAAATTTTATTTAAGAAATTCAAATGATTTTCATGTAGTTTCTAATATTTTTCCTCTAACTCCATGCAAGGTAGTTTTTATTTTATTATTTCATAACCTCAAAGGCTCTACTAATTAGTCAAAAAATGACTACATATCAACTTAAAGATGTAAATAATCAGAACTCTTTGGGGTGCAAGCAAGCGTAGACAACTAGGATAACCAATGCCTTATTGAATGGAAAATCTAGATCAAAAAAAAATTGTCAGATTTAATCAATAGTATCAGCTAAACCCTAAATGTTCTCTCTCACCTCTTTGTTCAATTAACTCAAAAGTCAGCCTAATGTAAACGTTGCTTCACCTTGTCATGCAGAGACAGTTGACTGTGTTTCTCAGGGCTTTATTCTTTAAAAGGGAAGGAAGGAAGGAAGGAAGGAAGGAAGGAAGGAAGGAAGGAAGGAAGGAAGGAAGGAAGGGAAGGAAGGAAGGAAGGAAGGAAGGAAGGAAGGAAGGAAGGAAAGGAAGGAAGGAAGGAAGGAAGGAGGAAGGAAGGAAGGAAGGAAGGAAGGAAGGAAGGAAGGAAGGAAGGAAGGAAGGAGGAAGGAAGGAAAGGAAGGAGGAAGGAAGGAAGAAGGAAGGGAAGGAAGGAAGGAAGGAAGGAGGGAGAAGAAAGAAAGAAGGAAGGAAGGAAGGAAGGAAGGAAGGAAGGAAGGAAAAGGAAGGAAGAAGGAAGGAAGGAAGGAAGGAAGGAAAGGAAGGAAAGAAGGAAGGAAGGAA
>JAJIBD010012774.1:0-42687 GCA_021461705.1 Cryptotis parvus | reverse complement strand
CCTGACCCAGTGGCGGGAGGGGGTTCCTCCTGGCTCTACACTCCAGGACCAGTAGCAAAGCCTGGGCTAAGCCCACGTGTCACCTCTTCCACTGTCCTCACAGCTACATCAGGATTTGAGAAGAGGGGGCGCCTGGGCCCTCTGTGCATCTGGCTCCACTAATAGTTTTGGGGTGGGCAGTGTGGCGCTGGAGGCACACCCTTCCACTCTTCTGGCTCCCCACACCCCAGACACACCTTCCCTCCGCTCCAGTCTTCTAGGTGGTCCTGCAAAGGCCCCCAGAGCTGTCTGTGACACGGGATTCCAAGATGGTCCACACCACCTGCTAAGGCCCCAGGTACCCCGGAGTTCCTTTCCCAATGAAGCTCCTTTCTCACCATCACTGCCTGTTTCCAGGCCACTGGAGAGGACCTGGACACCCAGCTGCCACCCACCACGGGCCCTGACCAGAGCATGGGGACCTGCTGAAAGGGGTGACATGACTCGCGCGCCCTGCAGTGAGGCCACACACCTCGCAGGCAGCCACATGAATGGCACACGTCACACACTCGCCTGCACAGTCACCGGCCCTGCCAGTCCCACTGCTCAGTTGGCCACACAGACCCCAGCGGACAGAGACAAGCCCACCCACCCCAGCGGCGCACACACACACTTAGCAACCGGGCAATAAGGAGAGCAGAGGGGCTGGGGCCTGCCCGCGGGCACACAGCACTCACCGGGAAGGCGTGAAGAGAGACCCATTGACACCTCCGAAGGTGGACAGGGCCACGGAAATGGGCATGATCCACGCCATGACCCCCAGGAGCTTCTCCCCCAAGCGTCTGCGAGGAAACACGTGAGGGTGAGATGAACACAGGAGGCGGGGCACCTGAGACTGCGTCACTGCCCAGTGTGGTCTGCCCGCTCTTGCCCTCACGGGTCTCTACCGAAGGTCCTTGAGAACAGGTGATGACCACACAGCGGATTCAGTGTGTGTTTGGGAGTAACTGGTGAAGGGAGACAGGGTATATGGTGGTGCTGGTGCAGGGTAAAGGAAGATAGAGAGGGACAGGAGAGACAGCTCGCTCACTGTGCTGATGGTGGAGAAACTCAGGTATAGGGGCGAGGCACTACCTGGCCTAAGGTTACAGACCCAGGAAGTACAGACCAGGCTTAGAGGCCAGGGCGTGTGTGTGTGTGTGTGTGTGTGTGTGTGTGTGTGTGCGTGTGTGTGTGTGCATGCATGCACAGGCCTCCCCATACATCCTGGGCTTCCTCTCTCACAGGGGGCCACTGAGCCACACAGGGAAGGGCTCCTCCTTTTATTTTTATTTTTATTTTTTTTTGCTTTTTTGGGCCACACCCGGCAATGGGGTTACTCCTGGCTCTGCACTCAGGAATTACTCCTGGCGGTGCTCGAGGGACCATATGGGATGCCGGGATCAAACCTGGGCGGCATGGGCCGGCAGTGCAAGGCAAACGCCCTACCCGCTGGGCTATCGCTCCCCCCCCCCCAGGGCTTCTCCTTTTAGAGCTGTGACACTTGGAGCCAGATTCTTTCACATTTTGTGCCTCAGAATGGGAGATGAATGCTAGTCCATAGGGGACATGGAAATTCTTAGAAATGGGGAGACTGGGGAGATTGCTAGAAAGAGAAGGTGTGGGGGCTGGACTTGCCTTCCTTCCTATATGTTCTGAGACCAGGAAACACATGGGGAGGGCTGTGGTGAGTCCCTGTCCCACTAGGAAGGTCTGTGCCTGGGCACTGAACGTGCTGTGCCGTGAGGACTTGGAATGGCCTCAACTCCACCAGTTCCCAGGAGGAAACCATAGGGGAGCCCAGCAGGCAAAAAATCTGTCAGAGTGTGTGTGTGCTGGGGTGGAACCGGGCCCCCCCACCTGTGCGTCAGCCCTCTCCCGGCCCAGAGTTGGAGTCCTTACCACAGCGACTGCGTTGGAGTCCAGCAGCTCCTGGGGGACATTGCAGTGACATAAGCGATATTGGCAAAGAACCACACAAAGCGTGACCAGTGGGATGGAGATGAAGATGGCTCTGGGAAGATTCCTGCAGAGGGAGAGGAGGAGGTGAGGAGGGGCGCCTGGGCCGGGGGCAGGAGTCTCCGCCTGCTGGGCCATCCTCTCTGAGGGACCTGGACATCATGCGGGCATTGATGGTGCAGGGCATGGGACCCAGGGCCTCAGACTTGGGAAGCCAGGAGTGCCCTGCTTGGGAAGGGGACTTGAAAGGAAAAGAAGCAGCTGAGGCTGGAAATACACATCTGTTGTGGATCTCTTCTGGTCTACAATCTCACAAGGCACGCCTTCCCCCCCCCCCAGTCCCCACAGTTGGGTAAGGCTCCCCGAACACTCATAGACTCATTTCACTCATCACTGAGGAGCCTTTTTTATTTATTTATTTTTGGCTTTTTGGGTCACACCTGGTGATGCTCAGGGGTTACTACTGACTCTGCACTTAGGAATTACTCCTGGCAGTGCGTGGTGGACCCTATGGGATGCCGGGATCAAACCCAGGTTGGCCACTTGCAAAGTAAATGCCTGACCCACTGTGCTATCTCACTCTGGCGCAGGCACTGCCTGGGGACTGGATCGTTCACCAGGCAGGATGAAAGCAGCAATGGCCCAAGTCCCTGGTAAATGAGTTTCAAGATAGATCAGGTCAAGGTCAGACATGAGCTGGGGGGGGAGGAGAAGCAGGGGTGGAGATCACCTGTGGCAGGTGTTGTGACCTTTCAAAGGCAGGGCAAGAAGCTGGACTTTTTTTTCTTTCTTTTTGGGTCATACCCAGCGAATGCTCAGGGGTTACTCCTGGCTCTGCACTCAGGAGTTACTCCTGGTGTTGCTCGGGGACCAAATGGGATGTCGGGATCGAACCTGGGTCAGCCGTGTGCAAGGTAAACGCCCTACCCACTGTGCCATCGCTCTGGCCCCCTAAGCTGGGCTATTTCAACTCACTTGTAGGGATCAACAAGTTCCTCTGTCACGTAATTAAGAAAGTTCCAGCCTCCATAAGCAAAGGAGCCTTGAAGGAAAGCCAGTGCGGTGAGGCCAATGTTGGGTTCCTTGAAATTGTCAAGCGCGTTCTTTGGCTCCAGCCAAAAGTATTCTCCTGTGGAAGCAAAGGTGGGAGCCCACTCAGATCCAGGCCTGGCCCCTCTACCTCTCCCTGCAGCCATGATCAGCTGGTCTCCAGGGAACCCCAGACATGGGAGAAGGGGGCTCAAAGGAAATTTGTCTTTGGCCCTCCAAGAACCCGGGTAATCCATCCAGGTGTAGAGTTCAAAAGTTTCACTTTGGGGTGGGGGTGGGGATCATTCTGGGGTCATTCCTGGTGGTGCATGGAGGACATCATGGTGCCGGAGAAGACCAAACCGGAGCTTCTTGCATGCAAAGCCCATGTCCTACCCCTTTCGGCTATCTCTTGGTCCTAATATCCACCCCACCCCCCAGCTTTTCTGGAGTGTGGGGGGCACTGCAGACCCCGCCAGGCAGTGCTCAGGGGGCTCTTCATGTGATACCAGTGGTAGAACCCAGGCTTCTCACATGCAAGGCATGTGATATACCACTTGATCCACCTCTCTAACCCGCTGAATAATCCTTTCACGAGTGGCAAAATAACTTGGATGTAAAGGTCAGAAGAGATTCTGGGCAGAGCAGCAGAAGCCGGCAGAGGCTGCCTGGGGGAATGCAGGATTAAGCCTTCAGCAGTCTCGCGGCCATCTTTTCTACTTTGTTTTGTTTTTTGAATATTTGGGTCAACATACAGGACTGACCTCCACTGGTACTCAGGAGTCACTCCTCGAAATGCTTGCAGGGGGCACATATGCAATACCAGGGGATGGAACTGGGTCGGTAGCATGCAAGCACCTTAGACCCTCTACTGAGCATCCTCCCTGATAATAGGGATTTGTGCCTTTTCCTGAAGAAAGCACCAAGAACCACAAATACTCAGACATAGGCTTTCATAATGCTCAACTGATTCACACTCATTTTGTTTTCTTTCGTCACTTTCATAACTATGTTCCTGTCTCTTCCTAAGGGGTCTCTCTTTTTTCCCTCTCCAGTTCCGTTAGGCCTGGAGAGCCTTCAGCTCAGGAGCCATTCAACAGCTGCCTTCCCAGCCCTTGACACACTATTCCCCACAGCAAACACTCATCTGCGATCCAGCATTTGGACAGAACAGACACTGATGGCAGAAAATGTGTGGCATGGTAAAAGCTCATGCCATGCTGGTGCCAGGCCCTGCGCTCAATCCCCAGCACCAGAGCCCCCACCCCACTCCATCCCTCCCATCCAGCCAAGCAAACTATAGCAAAAAATCAATAAGTTAATTCAAAAAGAGATTAGTGGGATCAGGAGAAAGCATTGGGGCCACATCAGGAGCGGCTGCTATTGAAGACAGCACTGTGATTTACTTAAGTCTAAATTCCTGCCCATAGCGTAACCCGCTAAAGAACTTTAATCCAACTGGTGGAAATAATCAGGCACATTACACAGCAGCAATTTAATTCTGCTTCCTGCAATAAAAGCCCAGGCATCCTACACAGCCCCTGTGGGAGGGCCCCGCCCTCTGCGACTTGACACTGAGGGAAGCAGTGACATTGGGCAGGACAGCACGGTGCCACAGGACCCATGGAAACCAAACACAGGCTCGGACTTGGAAAGGACCAAATCCAGTTGGGAATGTTGGCTGGGGCCCCAGGAATGTAGAGGCTCTCTTGAAGAGATTATGAGGAATTCTGAAACATGAGAGAGAGACAGAGAGAGAGAGAGAAGAGAGACAGAGAAGAGAAAGAGAGAGAGAGAGAGAGAGAGAGAGAGAGAGAGAGAGAGAGAGAGAGAGAGAGAGAGAGAGAGAGAGAGAGAGAGAGAGAGAGGGAGTAATCTCTTCCATGCTTTCAGATGGGAACAGGATGGAGTGTGAGAGGGAGGCGCGGGGCTGTTGGCGGGATAAGCAGGCAACAGGAGTGGGGAGACCTGAAGAAGAGCAGAGGGGTCCACATGGGCGCATGGACAGTCCGCAAAGGCAGGGGGATGGGGTGGACAGGCCTCCCATGCTCCCCGAGGAAAATGGATTCTCTTGTGCCAGTATACAAGTCACTCAACACTGGAACTCGGAAATCCCAGGATGCACACACACCCCAAGGCAGAGTGAGGATCGTGCTGTTGGGTGCTGCCCGCCCCGCCCCGCCCGCCCGCCCACTCCCCAGCCCGCGGACACTCACCTTTGCAGATCTGCACGACCCCCATGATGATGATGAGCCCGAGGGCCAGGAGCTTGCCAGCAGTGAAAATGTCCTGGACCGGGTGGCCCAGCGCACACTGGAGCAGTTGACCCATGTGAGGAGCACTGGAATGACAGAGCCCCAGACACACACTCAGGAGGCTTTGGAACCCTCCTGCTGGGCAGCAAGAAGGGGCCTGTTCCCTGGGGCCCAACTGTGAGACTATGCAGGCCACAGAGGCCGCAGCAGGGCCAGTCCACAGACACTTTGTCTAGGTTAATGGGTTACAAATAGGGATTATGTGTTGCAAATTAGAGCTTGTCAGAGCCAGTCCTAACAGGGGCTGGAAGCCAGAAGCAAGCAGGCAGGGGCAGGGCCGGGCTCTGGGGGGAGAACCAGCATCAGAGCCTGCAGAAGTGCAGAGCTCATTCTCCATAAGTGCATGTCACCTTTCTGAGCGTGGTTGAGGGGAGTATTCGCTACTAAGATCTACCAAAGCGGGGCTGGAGAGCACTTGCCTTGCACACCACTGACCCAGGATCTCTGCTCTACATAGAATAATTTCAGCTCCATATGTATTTTTCCATATGTATTCTCCCTATGTATTTTTCCTCTTCCTGAAGTCAGTCCCCATATCCTGAGGTCAGGAAGGTCTACAACCTTTGATTTGATTTCTGCCTCTAGGATTGCGCCTTTTCCCAGAAGGTCTTCGAAAACAGAATTATGTTCTGGGCGAGAGAGTAGGGTGTTTGCTCTGCACACAGTCAATCCGGGTTCAATCCTGAGCATCACATATGGTCCCCTGAGCACCGAAAGGAGTGATTCCCGCATACAGAGCCTGGAGTCACCTCTGAGCATTGCCGGCCCCAAAACCGAAAGAATGGAAAAAAAAAGAATGGAAGAAAGGAAGAAAGAAAGAAAGAAAGAAAGAAAGAAAGAAAGGAAGAAAGGAAGCAAGCAAGCAAGCAAGCAAGGAAGGAAGGAAGGAAGGAAGGAAAGGACTTATGTCCTATGTGACTTTCGGCCTCTGCCTCCTGGAGTTTGCTCCTTTTGTCATTAGTATTTTATCCAATTAATGTTATGCATCAATTTTCCCCCCCAACTGGGTTGTTCCCAGTTTGGGGCTATTCTGAACAATGCTGCCAGACACTTGCTAAAACTCTTCTGTGGATTGTGGAGGTCTCTGGGTAGGATTTATTTTTTTTTCTTTTTTGGGTCACACCCGGCAATGCTCAGGGGGTTACTCCTGGCTCTGCACTCAGGAATTACTCTTGGCAGTGTTTGGGGGACCATATGGGATGCCGGGGATTGAACCCGGGTTGGCCACATGCAAGGCAAACGCCCCTACCGCTGCTGTGCTATCGTTCTGGCCCCCTCTGGGTAGGATACTAATTTCTCAAGTAAAACACCTTTCTGGATCACAAGGCAAATGCAGATAAGTGTGTGTTTAGGAGACTGTCAGGCCGCCTCCCACAATGACCCACCAGTGTGTGCCAAACACTAGAGCCGGAGCGGTAGCGGCAAGATCTGGCCACTCGCCTGCACCAGCACCTGGTGTTGTAGGCTGCAAGAGCCCATCTAATTGGAGCCACAGTGTGCCTCTAGGTCATTTGCCTTGCTCACAGCCTACCCAGTTTCAACCCGTGGCACCCATTATGGTCCCCCGAGCCTGGCCAGGAGTGATTCCTGAGTACAGAGCCAGAAGACAGTCCTGAGCACTTCCAGGTGTAGCCCCAAAGCAAAAGTCCATCTGTACTGAGTTGTGCAACAGAACGTTATTGTGGCTTTGATGTGCATCTACTGAGTGATGATGAGAATGTCCTCAACTTATTTGCTGTTGGGGCCGGAGCATTGCCAGGTGTGACCCAAAAAAACAATAAGAGGCGGGCTGGAGCGATAGCACAG
Organism: Cryptotis parvus; assembly: GCA_021461705.1. Lineage (NCBI taxonomy): Eukaryota > Metazoa > Chordata > Mammalia > Eulipotyphla > Soricidae > Cryptotis > Cryptotis parvus. The sequence goes on along the minus strand of JAJIBD010012774.1, from coordinate 35,560 downwards.
CGGGTAGGGTGTTTGCCTTGCATGCGGCAGACCCGGGTTCAATCCCCGGCATCCCATATGGTCCCCGAGCCAGGAGGTAATTCCTAAGCGCAGAGCCAGGAGTAACCCCTGAGCATTGCTGGGTGTGACCCAAAAAAGAAAAAAAAAAAAGGCAAAAAAAAGAAAAAAAGCAAAAAGAAAACGAATTTGCTGTCATCCTTGTATCCTGCAGCACATGGGGCTTTTACCCAAACTCTTGGCCTAGCAATCATCACTTTCTGTGAAGTTCCAACCATGTTAAAGCAATCGTTGAAAGCTGCAGCTGTTCTGAGAGGCCAAGCAGCAGCACAGAGGGGCTCTACCTTACAGTTGCACCCCCTAAACCGGCAAGTCCAACACCTACTTCTCTGCCGTGGTCCATGGTCCAGGGGTTGAAAACCACTGACCACAGCAGCCTGGAGGCCTGAGCTGCGGAACCACGAATTGTTTCCTTGTGGCTAGTAAGCACTTGAGAATGAGAGCATGGGGGAGTGGGGGGTGCTCAGCATTTGCTTGCTCTTTCCCTGATGTGACCAGGACGGTCCCTCATCTTGCAGGAGGGTAAGCCATAAAAGTAAACACAGGCCTAAGAGAAATCAAGTCTGTCATAGCCCTAACCACTCAATCTGAGGGAAAAAATCCAAAAAGGGTCATAGCTCAGTGGAAGTCACATGTGTCACAGGGAGCGAGTCCTGGAGTCGCACTCCCCAGGGCGCGCACGCATTACACACACACACACACACACACACACACACACACACACACACACACACCCATCATCATCATCATCAGTGGGGAATTTATTCCAGGTGAGCCTGGTGAGGGTCTCACATAAGTTCTGGCCTTTGGCCTCCTAGAGGAAGGGTGGCAGATTTTAATTACCCCTTTCTCTTGCTAATAATCTCATTAACCATAACATTTTCCATCTTATACAACTGCTGTTGTAGATGGGATTCTCAGAATAAAGCCATCCGACCCCAAATTCATCTGGCAGAGGTTCCTTTCTTGGACGGGATCCCCACAGGTGCTGGGATCACAACAGCAGCCCTATGCGCTCCAGGCGTATGCTCTGGCTCCGAGTTCTCTCTCGGGCGAACTCTCCTCTCTGGACCAACAGTGCTCAGGGGTTAGTCAGGGTTAAGAGGTGGAGGGGAGATGGTGCCGGGGACTGAACTCTGGGTTCTTGAAAGCTAGGTATGTGCTCTACTGCTCTGAGCCAACGCTTGACCCAAATTTCTACCTTGAGGTGCTCACCAGGTCTCTAGGTTCACATCATAGGGGGAACGTGCAGTGTCAGGGACCAAACCCAGGCCCCCCACATGCAAGGCTCTGCTCAGCTGCCTAATGCCCCCAACCCTTTCATTTTACTCTTTTTGGGTCACACCCAACGATGCTCAGGGATTACTCCTGGCTCTGCACTCAGGAATTACTCCTAGTGGTGCTTGAGGTACCATATGGGATGCCTGGGATTGAACCTGGGTCGCTCTACATGCAAGGCAAATGCTCTATCTGCTGTACTATCACTCCAGCCCCCAGCGTTTCTTTTTAAATTCGGTGTTTTGGCTATACAGCTTACGTGTGGCAATGCTTGGGTGTTACTCCTGGCTCTGCACTCAGGAAGTACTCTTGGCAGTGCCGGGAGACCACATGGGATGTCTGGGGATTGCACCCAGGTCAGCTATGTACAAGGCAAACAAGCCTACCTGCTGTATTACTGCTCAGGTCCCAGGCTTCAGCCTTCTAAGTATCTCTGCTGCACAAATTTTCTTTTTGGCTTTTTTTTTTTTTTTTTTTGCTTTTTTGGGGACACACCCGGCAATCCTCAGGGGGTTTCTCCTGGTTCTGCACTCAGGAATTACTCCTGATGGTGCTCGGGGGACCATATGGGATGCCGGGGATTGAACTCAGGCTGGCACAGGCCGGCTGCATGCAAGGCAAACGCCCTACCCGCTGGGCTATTGCTCCGCCCCCTTAGGCGTTGTTTTTGGTTTGAGAGTAGGGCATTGCAATGTCCGGCAAGTGTCCAACCTACTCCTATACTTTCTCTTTAGCTCAAGCCCCCTTTCCTGAAAAAGCTCCTATAAGCTTGACTTTCAAACCCCTGACTTCACACAGACATCAGGTTGTAATATCCACATCTTCTTTTTTTGTTTGTTTTTTTTTGCTTTTTGGGTCATACCCAGCAATGCTCAGGGTTTACTCCCTGGTTTTGCACTCAGGAATTACTTCTGATGGTGCTTGGGGGGACTATATGGGATGCTGGGGATCGAACCCAGGTTGGTCACATACAAGGCAAGAATCCTACCCCCTGTGCTATTGCTCCAGCCTTCACATCTTATTCTTCAACTCTGCTTTGACTGTCCAAGTATCTTGGAAGTTTTATCTGCGTCTAAGAACATTTCAACATAGTAAGGACCCAACATGTATCTCCAACCTTTGACCTGTACCTTTTCCCCTGTGCTGACTCTAGCTGGCAAGCTTCCAACTTCTGAGATCCAGCTCAAATGTCACCTGTTCCATGATTCTGATAGTGCTTGTTCCTTAACAAGGTGCCTGGCAGGTCAGCTCTCTTGGCCATGCTTTCTTACAGATAAAGAATGAAATTTGTCCTTCCATCTACTCTCAGATCTGACTTATTTTGCTTTTCACAGTCCCAGCAGTTATCATTAGTTGCAATGGGATGTGGAGGTTAGAGAAGGATAGAGCTACAGGGGGTGAGTGAAGCACAGCGGTAGGGTGTTTGCCTAGCACGAGGACGACCTGGGTTCGGACCCCCAGCATCCTATATGGGCCTCCTGAGTACTGCCAAGAGTAATTACTGAGTGCAGAGCCAGGGAGTAACCCCCTGAGCATGGCCAGGTGTAACTCAAAAGAAAACAAACAAACAAACAAACAAAAAAAAACCCAGCACTGGCTTCTGAGGTCCAAAGACCATTTAGCTTCTCCCAAGCACATACTGTTTGCATTATCAGGATCTGTTCTTGGGGCTGGAGAGATAGTACAGTGGGTAGGGCATGTGCCTTCCATGAGGCCAAGCTGGGTTTGATGCCTGGTCCCTTAATCCCTGCCAGGAATGACCCCTGAGTGGAGAGCTCAGAGCCAGGATTAAGTTGTGAGAAGAGCCTGGTACAGTAGAGAGATAGAGAGATAGAGAGACAGAGATAGAGAGATAGAGAGTAGATAGACAGACAGACAAATAAGTGTATGTATGTGTATGTATGTATATATGTATGTGTGTGTAGTATATATGTATGTATGTATGTATATATATATATATATATATATATACACACACACACATACACACATGTATACATACACATATATACACTAAATTTTAAAAAAAAGATCCCGGGCCGGAGTGATAGCTCAGCGGGTAGGGCTTTTTGCCTTGGATGCGGCCGGCCCATGCTGGCCCGGTTCAATCTCTGGCATCCCATATGGTCCCCCAAGCACCGCCAGGGTAATTCTTTTTTTTTTTTTTTTTGCTTTTTTGGGTCACACCCAGCAATGCTCAGGGGTTTCTCCTGGCTCTGCACTCAGGAATTACTCCCGGCGGTGCTCAGGGAGGAGTAATTCTTGAGTGCAGAGCCAGGAGAAACCCCTGAGCCCTGAGCATTGCCGGGTGTGACCCCAAAAAGAAAAAAAAAACCCCATCTCCTTGTAGAGAAGGGCAGGAATTAAATTTTTCCTCACGTTTTGAATCCCAATGCATGGCACTGTGCCTTAGCAAACAGTCACACTTATATCAAGCAAGAAAATGCCTCAATTCATTAGTCCTCCAATTTTAGCTCAGACTACACACTGCACAGGGCACACCCATTGCCCAGCTCCCCAGCAATCTCACAACAAAAGGGCACATTCCCAGCAGATTTCATAGAGCCAAAAGAGTAGCAGGAAATGGGACTTCAAAAGAAACTCTTGGAGCCAGAGCAATAGTACAGTGGGTATGAGGTTTTGTCTTGTACGCAGTCGACCCAGGATCAATCTCCGGCATCCCATATGGTCCTCCTATGTCCACCAGGAGTAAGTGATCCTTGAGCATAGAGCCAGGAGTAACCCCAGAGTATCATCAGCAGGGCTAGCCCCCCCAAAGAAACTCGACTTCTCATGAAGGAACTGTTATCTAAAGTGGAATCACAGCAGGAGAAACCATGGCCATATCTTAGGAAGGATTTGAAGTATTCATGACATTTTGTAAATAGATAGGCTGAGCTGTCCTTATAGATGCACTTTGGGTTAGTCTTACTTAGTGGAGTGAGGGACTCCAGCATCACATATCTACCGACAACCCAATGTGTCATTTCTAAGCAAATGTGCAGGTCACCTCCACTCCCCCCAGGGCTCTGAGGCTGGCCTGGTCTCTAGAGGGGGTCCAGGCAGATGTGGGGGATAACCACAGCTTAAAGGAGATGGATTTGGGCCGGAGCGATAGCCCAGCGGGTAGAGTGTTTGCCTTGCACGAGGCCGGCCTGTGTCGGCCCGGGTTCAATCCCCCAGCATCCCATATGGTCCCCTGAGCACCGCCAGGAGTAATTCCTGAGCAAAGAGCCAAGAGTAACCCCTGAGCATTGCCGGGTGTGACCCCAAAAAAAAAAAAAAAAAAGGAGATGGATTTATAAAAGGAAAGGAGGCAGCAAAACCCTGCGGGGCTCAGGCCTTTTAGGATTCGAGGAACCTAAATGAGGAAGGGATCAATATCTCAAAGAAGTCTCTCCAATCTCCATGGAGGGGTGGAGAGCCCAGCCCTGGCGGAAATGAAGACAGTGGGGGGCATTGCGGGAGTGGCTGGGACAACTCGAGATACTCTTCATACCTCATGTGCTGGGATGAAAACCCAAAATATGGGGCCAGAGCGATAACATAGCGGGCAGAGCATTTGCTTTGCACACAGCCCACCCAGGTTCAATCCCTGGCATCCCATATGGCCTCTCCAGCACTGCCAGGAGAAATTCCTGAGTGCAGAGCCAGGAGTAACCCCCTGGGCATCGCCAGGTATGATTCAAAAAATAGAAAAAAAAAAAAGAAAAACAAAATAATCTCCTGAGAAGAAGGAAGTTTGTCTTGACAGCCAGAAAAATGCCTTGAATTCACACCTAGCTCCTCGGAGGTATTTACAGAAAGGGGACCAACTGTCAGGTCAGATAAACATGTGGTGGGTCCTTGTATGCGGGCCAGGCTTATCTCTGCAGCTTCACAAGACCCCTGTCCTGCTCTAATATTTAACTTTCTACTTTCACAGAAAATTCTGAACAAAAGGAGAAATTCTAGAATGAGGTGGGGGAGCTGGGCAACTTGGGACATTAATGTCCCGGAAAATAGCCTTTTGGCCCCACATGTGACTGTCCCTCTACTGAGGGTCTGGGAGCCTGGTCCAGAGAAAGGTCAGCAGTGAACATCCACTCTCCAGGGGCCGAGGCAAGCACCTGCCCCACGCCCACAGCAGTAACCGAATGTCCCTACAGCAGCTAACAGTTGTTTCCTCCCTGCACAGTCAGACCCCCAAATCCTGCAAGCTGCAGGTACCCTGGAGGCAAGGGAAGCCACAAGTAGATGGGGGTCAGGGGCAGCTGCAGACAGAACCTAAGAGCCTTTATCCACTCAACCACCTTCTGCACATTGCATTGTGTGCCAGGTGCTCTGAAGTTGAGACAGGCCTTGGCTCAGGAAGCGGGCACTCTGTGTGTGTCTGTGTGTGGGGGGGTGTCAGGAAACGGGCACTCTGTGTGTGTGTGTGTGTGTGTGTGTGTGTGTGTGTGTGTGTTAACGACCAAGGGCAAACAATGAGGCCATGGCAGTGAGCTGTTCTCTGAGAGGAAGACCTAAGGCACCCTGAGGAGTCACAGATTTTCTGTTGGGGGGAAGCCTTAACCACAGAGAGAGAGTCTTATGATGCAAAAATTAAAAAGGCTGGGCCGGAGTGATAGCACAGCGGGTAGGGCGTTTGCCTTGCATGCGGCCAACCCTGGTTCAATTCCCCGCATGCCATATGGTCCCCCGAGCACTGCCAGGAATAAGTCCTGAGTGCAGAGCCAGGAGCAACTCCCTGAGCATTGCCGGGTGTGACTCAAAAAGAAAAAAAAAATAAATATAAAGCAATTCTGGTATTTAGAAAAACAAAAAAAATTAAAAAGGCTAAGGTGGGCCAGAGCAATAGTACAGCAGGTAGGGCGTTTCCCTTGCATGCAGCTAACCTGGGTTCGATCCCAGGCATCCCAGTAATCCTCCAGCACGGCCGGGAGTAATTCCTGAGTGCAGAGCCAGGAGTAACCCCTGAACAGTGCTGAGTGTGACTGAAAAAGTGTGGGGAAAAAAAATAAAAAGGCTAAGGCTTGGGGCTGCAGAGATAATACCGCTGTTAGGTGTTTGCCTTGCCCGTGGCCGACCTGGGTTCAATTCCCCGGCATCCCATGTAGTCCCAAGCATGCAGGAGGTGATACCTGAGTGCAGAGCCAAGTGAAAGCCCTAAGCATAGACAGGTATGGGAAACAATATGGGTTCAATTCCCAGCATCCCATGTAGTCCCCAAGCATGCAGGAGTGATACCTGAGTGCAGAGCCAAGTGAAAGCCCTAAGCATAGACAGGCAAGGCAGAGCTTATACAAATACGAAACAAAATGAAACCTTTGAAGCTAAATAGGTAATATATCAAGTAAGGCAACTTGCCTTGCACATGGCTAACATAGGTTCTATTGCCAACACCCCATATAGTCCTCCAAGTCCCCCAAGCATAAGCTCTGAACAACACCAGGCTAGATGCAAAAACAAAACAAAACAATGCCCCAAAAGGTTGGAGAGTACATATGTTAAGGCACTTGTCTTGCACACAGCCCCGCTTCAAATCCCAGCACCACATAAGTCCTGTAGGCCCAGCCAGGGGCGATCCCTGAGCAGAGCCAGGAATTAGCCCCAAGCACAACACTAACAGGAGCAGGAGATACAGAACAGGAGGTATAGCACTTGCTTTGCATGCAGCACGTTGGCCAAGCCTAGTTCAGTCCCAGAGCGTCATCTGAGCACAGAGTCAAGAATAACCTCTGAGCACTACTGAGTGTGGCCCCATGCTCCCCCCACACAACCCCTTCCCAACAAAAACATGATGGCCCTTAAATGAAGTCATTTGTGCAAAGCCTATTGTCCAACCAACACAAATACATGAGGGGGAGGCGCTCCCTGCCCCACACCAAGGAGGATTCTAACTGAACTGCAGTTTCTTTTCTTTTCCTTTTTTACTTTTTTTGGATCACTTCCGGTGGTGCTCAGGGGTGGGTAATTGCTGACTCTGAACTCAGGAATTATTCCTGGCAGTGCTCGGGGGACCATAGTGGATGCCGGAGATTGAACCCAGTTGCGTCCAAGGCAAATGCTTTTACCCACCGTACTATAGCTCTGGCTCCTGAACTGCTGTTTCAACTCTGACCAGAAATGCAGGACTGACCAGTCTCGGTCAATAAACGATCATGTCACAATGCCTGGCCTTGCCCAGAAGAAGTCATCTGTCTGCAATATTTTTCCTTTTGTCCCATCTGTCCTCCTTGTGATGACAAAACCCCCATTTTATCTTAGCTACTTAGGATGCTGCCCAAGTTGTGAATCACTGAACGAAGCCCCTGAAGAGATCTTTACGTGTACATTCTGAATGATTCTAAACCAACTCTTGTCCACTGCAATCTGGCTGTGGGGGGTGGGAGCTGCTTCTCCAGAATCCCTTGCAGAATCCCAAGTCTCTGCATTTCCTGGATCATTTTTTCTCTTCTCTACTCTGTTTCTGATCTGTTCCCTGGATTGAAAAAAGACACTACCAAGGTGAAAACCACCAGGAAGAGCCGAAGATGCTCAAGTCAGCAGTGGGTTACTTAATATGCCCAGTTTGAGAAACTTAAGGTCAAGGAGACAGAAGGGACGCATAGGAGGGCAGGCAGGAGGGAGCTGAGAACCCAGCAATCACATGCCCTGCCTAGCGCCTCTGAGTTGCCAAGTAGAAGTGGGTTCAAGGACTCCAGCCTCCACCAAGTCCTTCTCAGATCCACGAGTTGCAGATTCAAACTCCTGCTCCCAGCTGAGGAGACTTTGCCCCACCCCCATTCTCAGATTTAGGCCCCCTGGGGAACCCCAGCCCCTCTGCTTCACTTCCCCTGGGACAATAATATCAGTACTCCCTGGGTCTAAAGAATGGCCATCGCAAAGGCATCAGCATCCTAATCTTGAGATTTGTTTGTTAGCTTTCCTGACAAAGGGAAGTTTGCAAATGTGATTAAGTCTCAGGTTCTCAAAATGTGGAAATTATCCTGGATGATGGGAGTGGGTCCTTTTCAGAGGGAGGGTCAGAGGGAAAAAAAGGAGATTTTTTTTTTGATGAAGAAAAAGGTCAGAGAGCCATGGAAGTGAGGGTGAATATTTTTCCCCCTCAGTTTTGGTGTCACACCCTGTGATGCTCAGGGGTTGCTCCTGGTTCTACACTCAAGAATTACTCCTGGCTGTGCTGGGGACCATATGGGATGCCTGGGGCTGAACCAGGTTGGCTTCGTAAAAGGCACAACTCCTATCTGCTATACTATGGTTCTGGTCCCAACACTGTATGCGTGCATGTTTTTTAAAAAAGTTTTTTCCACTTTAAACAGATAGTTTGGGCTGGGGTAGTCCAGTGGGGAGGGCGTTTGCCTTGGTCACAGCCAACCCAGGTTGCATCCCTGGCATCCCATATGGCCCCCGAGCACCACCAGGAGTAATTCCTAAGCATTGCTGGGCGTGACCCAAAAATTAAAAAAAAATTAAAAAAACAACAAACCATACTTTAAGGGGCCGGAGGGATAGCACAGCAGGTAAGGCACTAGCCTTGCACGCGGCTGACCCAGGTTTGATCCCTGGCATCCCTTATGGTCCCTCAAGTAACCCCAAAAAGCAAAATAAATAAACAAACAGACAAACACATAGTTTAAAAAGTTGTTCATGATGCACTTGTTACAGGCATTCAATATCTCAACACCTGTCCCACCACCAGTTGTTTGTGGTTGCTAGAGCAGCCCAAGAAGGCTACTGCAGGCCAATAGCCCTCACAACACAGGGAAACACAGCGTAGAGAACAGGAATACACTTACCAAGAGAAAAACCCTCAAATTAACCTCCAGGCCTCACAGAGCCACAGTTGATGGACCCAGTCAGGAAGAAGAAGTGAGAGCTCGCTACAAGTGGGCAGTGAAAGTAAGGTCACCAATATGTTGACCTAGTTGGCAAGTGGCCACACCACATGCCGGCAGCCAACTCTTCCACACCCCTGGGAATCCTATACCCGGAACGTTACTGCTGCCACCTCCCCCTGGGTAATTCAACCAGGGCAGAGACAGACTTGTCCTACTATCACTCTTGTTCCTTTCTGTTTGCTTTGGGGAGGACATAGCCTGATGCTCAGGGGTTACACCTGTTTCTGCACTCAGGAATTACTGCTCCTAGCAGTGCTCAAGGGACCATAAGGGGTGCAGGGATAGAACCTGGGTCGACCATGTGCAAGGCAAGCAAGTACCCAACGTGCTGCGCCACTCTAGCCCCAAGCTTACTATCACTCTTGATGGGCTTTTTTCTTCTTCCCCCTTTCAGAACCACTCAGGGCCAAAGACTCTCCCAGTATCTGTCCTGCATCCAACCACAGGCTCTTCCCACACACCCGGACACACTCATGCATGCAGGCTCCAGAGTCATTTTCCAAGGTCACTGGGATGTTGTGCACAAACACGAATCCTCTGCCGCTGGGTAGGGTTGGCCTTCTAATTGTACTGACCAGAGGAACCACAGACTAGGTCAAGATAGGGTCACGATACAAACAGTCAAGGATCACAAACAGTGGAGAAGAAGAACAGTTTCTGCTACATTTCACCTTCAGTGAATCCAGTCTAGAAACCCAGTGAAAAAAAGTGATCTAAAATGAATGACCCGGGGCTGGAGCGATAGCCCAGCGGGTAAGGCGTTTGCCTTGCCATGCGGCGGCCTGTGCCGGCCTGGGTTCGATCCCCGCCATATATCCCCTGAGCACCGCCAGCGGAGTAGTTCCTGAGTGCAGAGCCAGGAGAAACCCCTGAGCATTGCTGGGTGTGACCCAAAAAAAAAAAGCAAAAAAAAAAAAGTAAAATGAATGACCCTGTGGGGTTGGGAAGTGTAGTGGGTAGGGCGCTTGTCATAAGAGTTCAATCCCTGGCACCACATGTGATCTGAACCCTGAGCACAAAGCGCTGGGCATGCTTGATTTTTTTTTTTTTTTTTTTTTTGCTTTTTGGGTCACACCCGGCAATGCTCAGGGGTTTCTCCTGGCTCTGCACTCAGGAATCACTCCCCGACGGTGCCCGGGGGACCATATGGGACTCCGGGAATCGAACCCTGGCCGGCATGGGCCGCGCCAGCAAGGCAACGCCTACCCGCTGGGCTATCGCCTCCAGCCCCTATTTGAAAATTTAAAAGTTGGTTACGGAATTCTTGTTGGCAGACAGGTAGGGGTGCCCTGATAATGTACTTTTGGGACTAGAAATGATAGAAATTGGGGGGGGAGGGGGAGGCAGACCATGCCTAGCAGTGCTGTGGCTGGAACCCAGGAAGACAACCACAAGGCCAAGTGCCCTACTCGCTGCACTATCTTCTGGCCCAGTAATACTCAAAAAGCAGAGACTGCCTAGCGCCAAGTAGGCTAAAAGCATAAAGACCACATTCCCTTGAAACGCAAATATAGAGCTTTCCAAAGAGGAGAAACCGAGGCACACTGAGATGCAGGGGAGGACCCACCCAGAACAGAGTGGACCCCTCAGAAAAGGAGAAGCTACAGAGAGTATGCAGGAAGACAAGGCTTTCCTGTGAAGAGGCCCAGATTTATTTTTATGTCTGCAAAACATAAAAATTAAAACCAGGAAAACCTCTTTGTTGTGGTTTTTTGGGACAACACCCAGCAGTAATCAGGGCTTACTCCTGGTTCTGTGCTCAGGGGTCCCTGGTGGCAGGACTCTGGGGACTATCTACGGTGCAAGCCAATGAACCTGGGTCGGCTGTGCTCGAGGCATGCTGCCTGCCCACGAGACTATCACCCAGCTTTGGGAGCTCCTTCCGAAAGTCATTCAGGGTTTGCTCTTCAAACCGGTGTTCTCCCTTGAACACTTATCTGGCTTGTGTTTTCTTATCTCGTTTCTTTTGCTTGCTTATTTCCACTATGAAGAAGCCTGTGTTCCCTGTCAAACGTCTCCCTCTCTCTGATCACATCTTGGGCAAGAGTAATAGAATAGTGGTTATTTGCCTTGCATGTGGCCAACCGGGTTTGATTCGCTGTATCCCATATGGTCCCCCCTAACACCACTAGGAGTAATTTCTGAGAGTAGTCAGGAGTAACCCTCCGCATCACTGGATATGACCCAAAAAAAAGCCAAAAACATTTCAAAATAAAAATTTCTGGTTTCACCATTTCACCTTCTCCTGAAATTCTTTTCTGTGAGGGGAGGTGTGCCAAGGTTGGGAGCAGGCCAGGCTTTTCCCTGAACGTTGGTGGCCCAGCAGGGGAAGCACTCTTTTTTTTTTTCCAATTTAATTTTATTTTATTATTCCCCCCCAAATATTATTACACCACTTTAGACATACAATTGAAAGATGCTCATGTAGAGTTTTGGTTCTACAGTGTTCCAACACGCATCCCTCCACCCAAACCCATCTCCCATCACCAACGTCCCCACCTCCCCTCCCCCCCCCCACACCCTCAACTATTTGGCGGGTTCTGTATGTCATTTCTCTCAGCACTCTTTTCTTGAGTCTACCTCCTTGCTGCCCCCCTTCTGAGCCTTGGGCAGTTCTGGGGTCAATTTTCAGCGTTGGAGACCATGTGGAGTCAGCACAAGTGTCTCCCTCTCTGCTCTCTCCAGGGACGCCACGCATGAAAAGGTTAGGGTTGGGTTTTTGATGTCTCCTTGGGGGGTCCAGAGCAAGCAAGCAGGGCTCAGACTGAGCACATGCTCTACATATGGGAGCCAGGGTTTAATCCCCCAAGCACTGTGTGGTCCCTGGACACCATAAAAGTGAACCATGAGCACCAAGCAAGGGAGGAGCCCCTGAGGGTCACTAGGCAGGAGGCCGGCACCTGGACCCTCACATTTTTTCAGACCCTCACCCTTTTTCACTCAGGCTCACTTCTCTTTCTCTCCTTGTCAGCTCCCTGCATCTCTCACTCACTCCCACTGACCTGGCCCCCATCCCTCTGGGGCAGCAGGGAAGTCAGACCTCAGCTTGGGCATGGGACGGTGAGTGCATATGTGTGATGTGTGTGATGTGTGTGTGTATGTGGGGTACAGGGGGGGGGTACAGATGGCTGCTCCTCAGAAACCGAGAGCTCACCTGCCCTCCCAAGACTTGGGACAGAGACTCACACAGAGGTGCTCCCCCTGCCCTGGTCCCCCTGCATTACTGTCATCTGTTTTCCTGAAACCCTGTAAATGCCAGTTGGATTTCTTGGTCTTCCTGGCTCACACATTACTCAGGAGTGGGCTGGTAGCAGCTGGGAAAGGCATATTTTTCCTTTCAGCCTTTCCTGAATAAGGCATGTCCTGGTCTTTTCCAGCGGGTGAGAAAGAAGCTCAGACTTGCCAAAGTCAATCGGGACAGATGGTGCAGAAGTCAGGGGAGGAGGAGCACTTGCTGCACAGGGGAGGAGGGAGATCATAGTCCTGAAGAGTCTGTGGGCGTGCTGAGGGCGAGCTCCCAAGCCAGAGGCAGATAGAAGGCCAGAAAAAGAGAAAGGAGGAACACACTCAGCAGACGGTTGTGGAAAAGGCAGGCTGGTGACGCCACTTTTGCAGAAATCAGAACACCCTGTTCCTCTGCAGAACTTCAAAATAAGCACCTCTCTGGGATGGCTCTAGCCCTCTGGAAGAGCCAGAAACAGCCCCAGCCAGAGGTCGCACCTGAGCCGGGGGTCAGCTGCACTGCCCCAGGCCACCCTCCAGCTGGTGGCTCTCCTGCCTGCCTCTGGACCTGCAGCAGGGACAAGGCCATGTCCTCCTACTGGCCCTCCGTCCAGGGAGCCGGCCAAGGGTGTGGCGGAGCTGTGCCCTGCGATAGGCTGCAGGAACTCCTTGAAGGAGCAGGGCACTGTGGAAAGCAGCTCAGGTCTCAGCGCTTTCCTAACCTCAGAGGGAACCACTGCCCAGCGCCAAAAGGTTCAGATAGGCAAAGAAAACACCAGCTGGGGTCTCAGGCACACAAGCCAAGGCTCTGATAAGCTGCCAGCTCCACAGCCGGCATGGCTTTACTTCCTGCTCAGACCTCAAAGAAAGGTCTGCAGGGAAGCCCAGGATGGGGAGCGTGAGCCTCCTGCCCACTCCCTAGGCCCATCCTTCCCTGTCTGGGGAGGGCCCCAGAGCCTCAGGCCTCCGCCTACCTGAAACAAAGGTTCCTATTAGCGTGGATGTAAATATCTTAACTGATGAAAGCAAAAAACATCAAAACAGAGCTATAGCAGAAAGAAAAACAAAATCAAAGCAATCCTGCACTTAGCTTTGATCCCAGCCCAGCTGAGGGCCACAATGAGGCTTTGAAAATCGGTCTTGCTCGGCCTAACTTTCTGCGCTTCCCCACGCCTTTTCGTCTCCTAGCTCCGAGAAGGGTTTGGAAATTCAGAAGCCCCTCTAAGGAGAAGTGGTGCTAGGCCTTCCAGAAAGAGAAAGAGGAGAAGGAAGAGGGGGAGGCGGAGGAGAAGGAGGAGTAGGAGGAAGAGAAAGAAGAGGAGAGCAGCCGCAGTGGGGCACAGAAAGCCAGGAGGTTGCTTCTAGAGCCCCAAGCACAGCTTTCCCCACGCCCAAGGTTCCAGAAGCCCCAGTTCTCACCGCCCCAGCCCTGCCCCTTCCCATCCTGGTCCTCTCTTCCTCTTCCTTCTCATCCTGGTCCTTCCCTGTCAGCAGCCAGACTGACCCAGGCCTTTCTGCTGAATCACCACTCAGTACTTAGTTTAGCCAAGAGGGCTGAGGAGCCCAGCTCAGCGTTTTCTAAGAGCTGAGCAGTATGCACAAAACATGATTCCTGAGCCCGGTCAGGGAAAGAGAAAAAGTGCCCCCAACACCCACACCACACTACACCCGCCCCCAACACACAACACACTCACACACATTGCAAACCCAGAAGAGAAAATACACAATATACCCTGGCACCTTCAAGAACCCTGATCTACTCCTACTCATTCTTTCAGCAACTCGTGGGAACCAGGAGCCAGGGCTACACACAACTAACCACCGGTCTCCATCGCCTAGACCTGGAGAGCCCAGGTTCTATCTCTCATGAGAAGGCCTGTGTACTGTTAGACTCCAGCCAAGGTCTGTAAGTCTGAACCTAGAGACCATGAAATTCCCAAGGCCTATTCAATTAGAACCCCACTTTAGGGGCAGCTGGTGCTTGCTTGTTCAAATCTTGTTTTCGCTTCTCCGCCCCCTCCCTGGTACCAGGAGGCCTCACTTCCTGTCTATTCTGTGTTTTCGGATATGTGACTGAAGACTGGGGGTGCCACTTTAGCTCTCAGTGATTCACCAGACACAGGCCCTCTAGGCTCAGTGCCAGGCCTGGAGTTTAGTTTATGGCACAACCGTGCACGTGTCCCAAGCAAGCTCAGCTGCTCTGCCTTCTGGCAAACCCTCCATCACAACCACACATGTGCTCTACCAAGTGGTGACCCTGGGGAGCACCACAGTAAGTATGTGAGCACTTAGAAGTGTGTAGACTTCATCATCTGCTATCACAGTGACAGCAAAGGGAAAGTCAGGGGAGAATCTAAAAACAAAAACTATCACCCACAAAGCGCAACTACTGGGTGAATTAATAAATTCTAAGCATTGGCCTTTTGGGGAACCACAAAGTGATCTTTGAGAGTCAGGGCAACAGCCAGGAGATAGAGCATCTAGGGCCAGAGCAATAGTGCAGCAGGAAGGGCATTTGCCTTGCTCACGATCAACTTGGCTTTGATCCCCGGTATCCCATATGGTCCCCTGAACACCACCAGGAGTAATTCCTGAGTGCAGAGTCAGGAGTAGCCCCTGAGCATTGCTGGTGACTTAAAACAAAAATTAATAAGTAAGTAAAAAGATAAATAAGCTGATTTGGAGAAGCTGATTTGGAGAAGTCAAACTTGGCAGCCGCACTCCCGAGATAACCACCATGAGGGGTGTCCACTGAGACCGCTGCTTAGTGCTCTTGGGCACATGGGCTTATGACACAGAAGACCCATCTCTGGGGGCTGGAGAGAGAGTGCAGAGGTTAAGGCGCTTGCCTTGCACACAGCCATCCCAGGTTCAATCCCCGCTATCCCACATGGTCATGAGCCCTGCCTGTAGTAATCCTTGAGTGTAGTATCAGGAGTAAGCCCTGAGCCGCTGGGTGTGGCCCCCTCCTCCATAACCCGAAACAAACAAACCCAAAAGACCTATGTCTGGAACCTGGAAAATCACGAGATGCAGAATTCCAGACGGCTGTTCCTGAGAGGGGTAGCTGGGTCCCGGGCAGGAGAAGCTCCGCCTCTGGACAAAGGCCAGGTGAGTCTATCAACAGACCATCAACTCTGTGCTCTCCACCTGGGCAGCCACCCTAGCAATGGGTTGTGGGACATAACCATATACTTGGCAGAGGGAGAGGAGGAAAAGGAACCGACCTGCATCTGCCTGAGATGTGAATTTTTTGTTTGTTTGTTTGTTTGTTTCTGGGTCATACCCAGGGTTACTCCAGACTCTGTTCTCAGGAATTACTCCTGGCGGTGCCCGAGGGTCCATATAGGATGGTGGGAATGGAACCCAGTTGACCACATGCAAGGCAAATGCCCTACCCGCTGTGCCCCAGATGTGATTTTCTTACTTCAGTTGCCTTTCCTTGTTCTGGGGGAAAAGCCTGCAGTTCCCTGCTTGAGATGTTTACTGGAGCTTTTCTAGTCTAGAGAAGAATTCTATTATATTCTCTCTGTCTGGACCCTCTCTCTCTCCCTCTCTCTCTCTCTCCTCATTTCCCAAATAAACCTGTTTTCTTACTATTCATCTGTGTGATGAGAGGGCTTATCACACACTCTCATCAGTCCTGGATGGACCCAGGAACTTCCTGGTGACTCCCTTCTGGAGGCTACACCCCTCCTCCTGGGGAACCCGAGGCTATCGGAGAACGCTACACCTCAATGGTGGGATATACACCTCCCAGCAACAGAACTGTGTTAGATGACAGAGCCTATCTAGTTTGGGATCTTAGTTGTTTAAGCTATTTACAGTTTAAGCTATATACATGTCTTTAAGCCAGGGTTCATGCTAGAGATCTCTCTTTTGTGTAAACACTGATGGAGGGTGTGGCAGTTACAGGAGTCATTGACTCTGAATTAATAACTCTTGGAATATTATTATAATTTCTACTATGATTTCAATGCTATCTAGATTGGGCACAATTCCTCATAATACCCACTGATCCCTTCATTGTCTTTAAATAAAGTAAAAAAAATCCCACACCCATTGGTCCCAACCTGGGACAATTAGAATTTACCAGGAGGAGACCACCCTCACTACGTTGAGACTACCATATTAGTTCTGCCAAGATCAAAGAAGGGACCATGCTAGTTTGCCCTCGGGCAAGCAAGCATGACCGTTTGAGTAAACAGAGGGCAAGACACTTGGAATTATCCTTATGCACAGAAGTAATAAGAAGAACTTTATAGATACCATCTAGATTGCATGAAGTTCATGGCCTGAAATTATGATGTGATTCTCCGCATTAATATACATCCATTAGATGGGGGCCTGAGTGATAGCCCAACGGGTAGGGCGTTTGCTTGCACGCGATCCCCGGCATCCCATATGGTCCCCGAACACCGCCAGGAATAAGTCCTGAGTGCAGAGCCAGGAGTAGCCCCTGAGCATTGCTGGGTGTGACCCAAAAAAGCAAAAAAAAAAAAAAAAAAAAAAATATATATATATATACAACCATTAGATGTATTTCTTTATACTAGTCCCCTCTCTCCACTGTTTTGACATAAGAGATAATCTCAGATGAAGGAACTAGGCCTTGCATTATCTTTTGCTTAGACCTGAACCAGAGGTATGGCACCACCTAACGTCTATGCCTAAAAGCTGATTCATTGATCTTTGTTCATGCAACCCATCCTGAAGAATTTTGGCTTTGGGGTATATAAAGGGACTGACTTGGGGAAGATCCATCCATTTTGGTGGGAGACCTGGAAGTCTGGTCAAGAGCTAAGGTCTGGGAAATCCCATTATTTTGGATTATAGTAGCAAAAGCTCCTTCAATTACTGGTGATTAGTAAAAACCTTCTGGAACTATTTAAACTCGGAGTTTGTCCATCTATCACTGGTCCTTGAGATAAAAGGTAACTTGTTCCCTGACCCTGTTGGGAGATTTCAGCGGCTCCCTCACAGAATTGCATGTTCTGGAAACAGTCTAATTTCCCTTTGATTTGTAGATGAATTATAGCCTCCTAGTTCTTCCTAGTTAATAAATCAAGCCCAATAAACTGCGCTCCTAAATCTTCCTTCATGCCTCTCCGTTGTTGCTCCTGGGACACACCCCACGATGCTCAGGGCTAAATCCTGCTTCACTCAGGAATCACTCCAGGCAGTGCTCCGAGGACCCCATGGGGTGCCAAGATCAACTTGGATTGGCCACATGCAAAGCAAGCACCCTGTCTGCTGTCCTCTCTCTGGCCCTCAGGCCATACTTCTCTGACCCAAACTCCTAGCCTGCTCACTGATGTCCTGGCTCTGTGTGTTGGATTTCCATCCAGGGTAAACCTAGTCCTGTGACACCTTTACTAAAAATGCTTGGGGGGGGGGTCCCCAGTCTTTGGATAAAGACTTATATTTTTCTTTTCATGGGGGTTGGGGTAAGATTTTCTTTTTTTTCTTTTTTTTTTTTTTTGCTTTTTTGGGTCACACCCGGCGATGCTCAGGGGTTTCTCCTGGCTCTGCGCTCAAGAATTACTCCTGGCGGTGCTTGGGGGACCATATGGGATGCCAGGGATTGAACCCGGGCCGGCACAGGCCAGCCGCGTGTAAGGCAAACGCCCTACCCGCTGGGCTATCGCTCCAGCCCCAAGATTTTCTTTTCATGAGCTGTGGTGCTTGGGGGCCATTCTTGGTGGTGTTGGGGGGACCTGCTGTATCGGGGATAAAAACTGGTCCTCCTGGGCCAGAGTGATAGTCCAGTGGGTAGGGCATTTGCCTTGCACGCGCCACCCAGGTTTGATCCTTGGCATCCCATATGGTCCCCTGAGCACCGCCAGGAGTAATTCCTGAGTGCAGAGCCAGGAGTAGCTTCTGAGCATTGCCGTGTGTGACCCAAAAAGGAAAAAAAAAAATCTGGGCCTCCTGCATACTGGGCAAGTGATCAGACTATTGAACCCTCTGACTCAAAGTCTGTTCTTTCTTTTTATTTTTTTGGCTTTTTGGGTCACACCCGGCGAGCGCTCAGGGGTTACTCCTGGCTCTGCACTCAGGAATTACTCCTGGCGGTGCTCAGGGGGACCATATGGGATGCCGGGGATGGAACCCGGCCCGCCGCGACAGGCCCGGCGTGCAAGGCAAACACCCTACCCGCTGGGCTATCGCTCCAGCCCCAAAGTCTGTTCTTTCTGAATGATACCAAGGATACTTCAGAATCTGCCTTCTAAACTGAAGCTACTAAGGAGAAGGAGGAGGAGGAGAAAGAGGTGGGCTCAGAGCGTCCAACACTGTTAATGGGTACCTGTATGGTTAGCATGGCAAGGTAACAATGTGAGATTTTTACATATACATTCTTATAAACCAATGCTGTCTGAATAAATAAAAATGAATTTAAGAAACCATGGGTCGGGCCGGAGTTATAGCCCAGCGGTATGGCATTTGCCTTGCACGTGGCCAGCCCGGTTGGATCCCCGGCATCCCATACGGTCCCAAAGCACCGCCAGGAGTAATTCCCTTAGTGCAGAGCCAGGAGAAACCCCTGAGCATTGCCGGATGTGACCCAAAAAAGCAAAAAAAAAAAAAAAACAACCCATGGGTCATGGTGCCAGAGTGATAGTCTAGTGGGTAGGGCATTTGCCTTGCATGCAGCAAGGCAGGTTTGATCCCTGCACCCTAAGCACCACCAGGAGTGATTCCTGAGTGCAGAGCCAAGAGTAAACCCCTGAGCATCGCCAGGTATGACACCCCCTCTTAAAAAAAAAACAAAACAGGGGCCAGAGAGATAGCACAGCGGGTAGGGTGTTTGCCTAGCACGCAGCCAACCAGGTTTGATCTCCAGCATCCCATATGGTCCCGGAGCACTGCCTGAGCAGAGCCAGGAAGCAACCCCTGAGTGTCGCCCGGTGTGACCGCCCCCAAAAAAAAAAAAAAAAAAATTTAAAAAAAAAAAAAACATGGTCGAGTGATAGTAAGGAGCACCTGCCTGCATGCTGTAGACCCAGGCTCAATAGCCAGCATCCGCTATGGTCCCCTTGTACCGGCAGGAGTAATTCCTGAGTGCAGAACCAGGGAGTAACCCAAACATTTCCAGATGTGAATCCCCTCCCAAAGAATCTTGGGTTTTAGACAGTTGACGATTTAATGTTTTCACAAACATTAAAACACACAGGGGCCACACCTGATTGTGCTGGAAGCCTGCAGCAGGGATTGAACCCAGAGCCAAGTGCACACACAGCATGTGCTCTAACTGTCTCTCCAGCCAACAGTTCTATTTAATTTGGGTTGTTTTGTTTTCAGGGCTACGCCCAGCGGTGCTCAGAATTACTCCTGGTGGGAGTTCGAGGCACCACATAGGGTGCTAGGGATGGAACCTGGGTCAGCTGCAGGCAAGACAAGTGTTGTACCACAGCTCTGGCAGCTTATATTTGACTTTAATCCCTGTACCTCTCAGGCCGCACACAAGAAGTTTGGATGAGAGAACGGGAAGCCACAAAGGAGAACGAACTGAGATTAAGGGATTTACAAATTAGGAATGACTGCTGAACTTTCCAATGTCAAGGGATTAATTTGCAAGAAACTTGCAAAAACAACTCAGTTTATCTATCAGAGTTTCCTGCACCAAGCACCTAGAAACTCTGTAGAGGAATAGCAGAGCACCTCAAGGTTAAAAAGGAACATACACAGGGAAATTCCTTTCCCTTCCAAATTGCTCAAGGAAGGAGGGAGAAATATGAAGCCCTGGAACACTATCCTCTTTGGAATCTAGAAAACCAGATAGGAGGCAGCTCTCAGTGCTCCAACACACAGAATACTCCTCTCCTGGGGGGTCAGGAAGGAGGTGCAGCTTCCCCAGTACAAGACACTTGAGTGAGAGGATAAACACCTACACACTGGCAGACCCCATCCCCAAATGAGGACAATGCCCAAGTGGGGAAGGGAAACTTCCCCCTCCCAAATAAACTTGAGAGTTTAGCACGTGTGTATGTACATATATGTACATATATATATACATCTAAAATTTAACTTACAAATAAGACACTAGGACAATAAACAGTAGGTTAAAACAATATAAACTGTATAATCGTTATATGGATTTATGTCATCCCTCAAAACACCTTATTGCACACAGTTATTTAGGACTGAGGTTGACTTTGGCTAGTTGAAACCACCAAATGCCAAACTGTGGGGGTTGGTGGGGGTGAGGTAGGGTGACTACCTCATCCAAAAGATGCGGATAAGGGGCTGGAGCGATAGCCCAGCGGGTAGGGCGCTTGCCTTGCACGCGGCTGGCCCATGCCGGCCCAGGTTCGATCCTCAACATCCCATATGGTCCCCCGAGCACCGCCAGGAGTAATTCCTGAGTGCAGAGCCAGGAGTAATTTGCTGGGTGTGACCCAAAAAGCAAAAAAAAAAAAAAAAAAAAAAAAAAGATGCCGATAAATAACTAAAAAGCAAACCGCATAATTTGTTGGTATGTGGGTTTATAAGCAAAGGTGTTTGTGGTTGGACACAATATATTTTTTGGTGGGGACCCACACTCAGAGGTGCTCAGGCCTTACTCCCGGGATCACTCAGGGATCACTCCTGGAGGGACTCAAGGGTGCTGGGGTTGGAACCCAGATCAGCCACATGCAAAACAAGAGCCGTACTGACCATAGGATGGTCCCAGTAGACACATTTACTTCAGTCGGTAAGGAAGGACACCAACCATTAGACCCACAGCTCCTGGACAGGGCAGAGTTTCATGGTCTATACTATGTATTATTTGAATGTGATTTTGGAAGTGTTCTTTTCTTTTTTGGTTTGGGGGCTACATCTGGTGGTGCTCAGGGCTTACCCTGGCTCTGCACTCAGGCATCACTCCTGGTGGGCTTGGGAATGCTAGGGGATTTAACCCGGGGCTGCCATCTGCAAGTGCCCACTGATCTCTGGCCCCTGGGGGTTTTCGGTTTTTGGGGGGAGCACAATTGACAGTGCTCTGGGCTTACTCCTGGCTGTGCTTGGGGAAACATACAGGGTGCCAGGGATCCAACGGGTCAACCACATGCAAGGCAAGCATCTTATGCGCTGTGATCTCTGTCTTCTTCCCCCATTATTTTTTTTTCTTTCTTTTCTTTTTCTTTTTCTTTTTTTTTTTTTTTTTTGCTTTTTTGGGTCATACCCGGAGATGCTCAGGGGTTACTCCTGGCTTGCACTCAGGAATTACTCCTGGCGGTGCTCGGGGACCATATGGGATGCCAGGGATCGAATCCAGGTTAGCTGCGTGCAAGGAAAACGCCCTACCTACTGGACTATCGCCTCCAGCCCCTCCCCATTATTTTTTCAATGTGGCATTGGGGTCTCATGTGTCAGGCATGAGACACGCACTCCTACAAGAGACAGTCTCTTGTAGCTAGACAATATCGTCACTTATCTATGAAATAGCAATAAATAAATAAATAGATAAATAAATAAATAATTAGGAGGGGTTAAAAACATGGACAAAGGAAAAAAGGAAGGGAAAAGAGATAAACACCAAAGAAGGCACCAAATGCAAATTCTAACAATTCTCACCCCCTTTTTCCTAACTCCTTCCCTTGCTCTAGAGAGGGGGAGAAAGGCTTTTAATTTAATTAAAATGTAAAGTCTATTCTTTGCTTTTTTTTTTTTTTTACTGACTGGTGGCAAGATATTCTGTTGACTCAGCAATGAATAATCAGCTTTGACCTAAATAATAGAATAACTGAGTGGCCGCTGCCTTGCAGAGGCGGGATCCGAATCTGCAGTTCCTTCTCTCTCTCCCCTCCTCCAGGCGGATGTGAGGGAAGCCAGTTCCAGCAGGTTCTGCCTCTCCACCCCCATCTGGATCTTTGCACCATCATTCTTCATCTGATCTTGTTCCAACGTCTCTCCCCAGGAAGCCCCGACTGGACCTCTGGACCTGGTCTCCTCCCTCCTCAAAAGCTGGCCTGGGGCAGGACACACCTGTCCCTGCATTCTGATGTCTTCTCCCAAAGGGGAGCTCTCCGCTCATCACTCAGAGGCCTGGAGCGCTTATCAGTCTGCCAAAGTGACACAGCAGAAAGCAGAGCTTCCTATATAAATACCTGCAGGTCATTCCCCAAGCTGTCGGTTGCTGGACTGTGCTACTGTTTCCAAAGACCATGGGACCAACCTGATGCCCACAGAGTGGATTTGTGCAGGCATGCGATGCCAACACAAGGGAAGCTCCCACCGGAGTCTTCCTGTCTTCTATTTTACTGATCCCTTAGGGAACTAGAGGAGCATACAGAAATAGCTCCAAACATAAAAAAAAAAAAAAAAAAGAAGAAAAAAATATCCAACAGAGTCTGGAGAGATAGAACAGAGGGTCAGGCACTTGCCTTGCATGTGGCCGACCACAGTTTGATCCCCAGCACCCCATAATTCCCCAAAGCCCCGCCAGGAGTGATCTCAGCAGAGTCAGGACTAAACCTTGAGCACCACCCAGTGCAGCCTTAAAAATAAGCCAAAAAAACCCAGTATCCAACAAACACCCACTTTTGTGGAGGGGCGAGCCACAGCTGCACCCGAGCTTCCGCAGACGTGTGAGCTGTGGGGAAAGGCTTGGGGGTGGGGGCCGCGTGCGGCTCTTACGTTACACCCAGGAGGAAGGGCGCAGACAGGCTGAGGGGAGGAACTGTTCTCCATTTCCCCCCAAAGGAAAAGGGAGCAATAAACCTGGGCTTATAAAAGAGATTTTTTTTTTTGCTCATTAAGGTGGAACGTACTGGAACGCATTTTCTCAAGGACACTGAAAAATTCCTGGGCTGGGATGTGGCTCAAGTGGGAGCGCACAAGCCCAAGGGCATGAGTCCTGCTGGGCTTCACCCCGGGCCCTGTCCCTCAGCACCCCCTCCTGGGGAGCCACACAGAATCCCCCTCCCTTTTTTTTGGCCACACCCAGCAACACTCAGGGGTTACTCCTGGTTCTTCGATCAGGAATTACTCCTGGTGGTGCTTGGGGACCATATGGGATGCCAAAGGATCGAACCCGGTTGGCCACATGCAAGGCAAACGCCTTACCCGCTGTACTATTGCTCTGGTCCCAGAATTCCCTTTCTTTTTTTTTTTGCTTTTTTGGGTCACACCCGGCAATGCTCAGGGGTTTCTCCTGGCTCTGCACTCAGGAATTACTCCTGGCGGTGCTCGGGGACCATATGGGATGCCGGGATTGAATCTGGGCCGGCATGGGCCGGCGCAAAGGCAAACGCCCTACCCGCTGGGCTATCACTCCGGCCCCAGAATTCCCATCTCTGAGAGATGAAGTTTCCTTATCCTGGAGAGAACTTCCTTCACCACTCAGCAGGCCAAGGTCAGAGAAGGTTGTTTGAACATGGGTGGGAGGGATGTGGGCCTTACTCTGGGGTCAGTTTCTGAGCTCCCGCTTGGTGGGGTGCTAACAGGGTCCAGGTGAGGGGAGGGTATACAACCTGCCCATCAGCAGCTTTATCTCCTGGGAGTGTTTGCACCTGCAGGCCTAAGGGGATGGCCACCGGGTTGCACCACTGCAGACAACCTCCACACAGGGGGCAATGACCTAAGGTGAGGGGACTTGGTGTCCAGCTGTCCAGGCCACCCTCTGGCCTCGTTTCCCTCCTCGGCAGTGCCTGAACAGCCTGAGGCTTCTCAATTTTTACTTAGAGAATAAAGGTGGCCTCTGGCCTAAAACACTCAGTTCAGGGGGAAAAAGGAAGCTGCATTTGTGTGCAGGACAGCCTGAAACTGCAGTGGCCGCACTCACGTGTCCTCCCGCCAGCATTGTCTGTCCACAGGCAGAAAGCACAAGGTTTCCTGCACCCTGCCCCCTCACCCCCGATCTATAGCTTTTGGATCCAGACACACACACACACACACACACACACACACACACAGTAAAGAGGAAGAAGACTCAGAGACAGGAGGACCACCAGGAAAGTTGCGGGCAGCCACTTACGCAAGCAGATGGCAGCCAGGAGCCGAAGGCCAGACTCGGGGGAAGCAGGTGGGGAAGAGTGGCTGGAGCACATAGTTGGAGAAGGTGAGAGCGATGACAGCCTGGTTGGTGGGATAGATCACCAGCACCGCGATCCACAGCCTCAGGAACCTGCAGCGGGAACAAGACAGGGCTTGAGTGGAGGCAGGCCGAGACCCCCGTGGCCCCTGCAGGCATGGCGGGAATTCAGAAGCAGCAAGGGAAGCCTTGGCAAGACCAGGTCAGAGGGCTACAGGGTTCATTTTCTTTCTTGTTTTGAGCACTGCTGAGGAGCCCAGCCTCCGCTCACACAGACAGAATGACAGGAAAGAAAATGATTTAATGAGGAAGGGCCAAGTTCTAACATGAGAACACACGTCTTGGTGTTCTCTTCCCTTTCCCTCTGCTTTCATAATCTCTCTACCATGCTAATCCCACCCCTCCAGCATCCAATGGTGGAAAATTAAAGTCACAACCCCATCACTTATTTTATTTTTCTTGGCAGGTGGGGTGTTTGGGACCATACACAACTGTGCTCAAGGCTTACTCCTAGCTTGGCACTCAGGGATCACTCCTGGCAGGGCTTTGGGGGGAACACATGGATGCCAGGGATTGAACTCAGGTGGGCCACCTGCAAAGTAAATGCTCTACCAACTTACTATCTCTCGGGCCTCATCACCCCCAGGCCATGCCAATGGTTCAAATAGTGAAGCAACTGCCAAACAGGCATGAGCTGGGGTGTGCGTCCCCCACACCCTTGAGCTCACTGTGAGATTCACACTTGAGCTCTTGCATGAATGTGGAAACTGAGGAAAATCAAGGTGAGGGCCTAGCCTGAGAAAGAGTTCTTCATCCTTGGAATGTGAGAAAGGGGGCTCTCTTTGGCCACTGCTCGCACCGGTAGGATCAAAGGGGCTTTGTACTGGGCCAGAGAGAAGTCTCAGGGGGCTAAGGTACTTGCCTGGTTTGATCCTCAGTACCTGAGCACCACCAAGAGTGATCCATGAGCACGAGGCAGGATTAAGCCCTGAGCACTACTGGGTGTGGCCAACCTTCTCCTCACCCCAAGGAGTGTATGTGTGTGGGGCTTTGCACTGTTAGGTGCCTCCCGTGTCTGAGGTAAGCCTGGCGTAGATTCACACTTTGCTCTTAACAATTTTCCCCTGTTGGATCAACATAGGGATGAAAAAAGACCATCCCCGCTGCTCTGCCATGCTCAGGGCTACACTAGTCACCATTACACAGAGGCAAACGGATCCCAGCTCCTGGCTTCCCTCAGCACACTGGAGCGGCACCCCAGCCAGCTGCTACCTGCAAGCCTGTGGGGTGCTACAGGCCTCCTTACCCAGCCAGTCCTCCAAAGATGTCCTTGACGTAGGAGTAGTCTCCCTCCGGATTTGGGGATGGTGACCCCCAGCTCTGCGTAACACAGGGCACCCACCGCTGTGATGAGCCCCGTCAAGATCCAAACGATGATCGCAAAGCCCACGGAGCCGGCATTCTCCAGCACGCCCTTGGGGAGACGAAGATTCCAGAGCCGATAATGTTTCCTACATAAGAAACCAAGGAAGATATGTTGTGTAATGCAGTCGGGTGAACTCCTCTCAGAACTAATGGGAAAACTGCCTTTAGGAGGTGAGAATCACACTCAGACCGGGATGCTGAGTAGTGACTCTGCTTACCAGCAGGGGACAGAGGGCCAGACAGTGGACACGTATGACTAGGAACATGGCCAGGTACTTTACATGGTTATTTTGTCCTCAAAGGACAACACCATAGGGTTGGATTTTTTTTTTTTTTTTTTTTGCTTTTTGGGTCACATCCGGCGATGCTCAGGGGTTACTCCCTGGCTCTGCACTCAGGAATTACTCCTGACAGTGCTCAGGGGGACCATATGGGATGCCGGGATCGAACCTGGGCCGGCTGCGTGCAAGGTTAAAGCCCTACCCACTGGGCTATCGCTCCGGCCCCATGGGTTGGATCAAATTTCTCATTTGAGGAGCTGCGGGAATGGCTCAATGGGGTAAGCATCTGCTCTGGGTGCAGATGGCCTGGTTTTAGCCCTGGCTCCACAGGGTCCTCCCAGAGAGTAATCCAAGAGCAATCCAAGTACATGGTTCACAGTAGTACCTGAGTCAGTGTGGGCCCCAAACAAATGAGAGAACTGTGTCTCCGAACTACAAGGTAGGTTGTACACATAACAGCAAATGGTATACACCACACCTCTCTCACATGGTCCAGCCTTGGTGGCAAGGTTTGAGACTGGCCATCAACAGCAGGACTGGAAAAGCAGGCTGTGCTCAGAGGCTGGGTAATAACCAGTTAGAACATTTCAAGAATGAGCCGAAGGGCAGCAAAGTTTGAAGATACCTGGCCCCACCCTTGACCAGGGTTTTTCAAGACCTGGAGAGGCGTTGTCACACTTTACAGGCTGGCCTCTACCCCAGAAAGGACATCAAAGAACCTGTAACAGGAGTCAGCAGCTTGGAAGTGGCCTGTAGGAGGGCATGAGAAAAACCGTCCACTCATTGTGTTCTTCCAGGTCACTCCCCCTATTGTTTCAGGTGACCCTCAGGGAAGCCTCATGGAATCCAATGAGGAGGAAAGGCAGGGGGCAGGGGGCTTCTCTAGGTCTCAGACTCAGCAGAAGGTAAGAGACCGACTTTCCATTCCACAACCGATGCTGGATACTTTATAATCTTTTCAAGTTTTATATTCTTTCAGTATTACAGATACAAAATGCTGATGCTTATCCCACGCTGCTCATCCACCCCTGCTGCTGCCTAACGGGGCAGGAGGGACTGGAACAGGCGTGAATGGGACGCTTGTGGGAGGCAGGGAGGAGGTGGCATGTGCACACTCCAGGCCTGAGCTTTCCTGTGATTCAAGGTGTGATGAGGGCCCCTGGACAGGCGCTGTAAGAGCAATCCACATTCCACCGGCAGCATCAGGGCCGGCCAGCAGGGAGGCAAACACTGCATCTGGAGAATTCTCAGGCCTGTTACGCTTGTGTTCTGAAGCGACCCTAAAATCCCCACCACATCTCTTATCTGTTTTGGAATTCATTCCGGGCTCAGTGAGAGGCAAAGGGTGACATTTATAGAAGCTTACTTTTCCAAAACTGACTTTCGAAACTCAACCTCAGGGCCGGAGCGATAGCACAGCAGGTAGGGTGTTTGCCTTGCACGCGGACAACCCGAGTTCGATCCCGGGCATCCCATATGGTCTCCTGAGCACTGCCAGGAGTAATTCCTGAGCGAAGAGCCAGGAGTAACCCCTGAGTGTAGCCGGGTGTGACCAAAAAGGAAAAAAAAAAAAAGAAAGAAACTCAACCTCAATCCAGTTCTGATACCAAATTTACTTCATACCAATCCACTTCTGCACCAAAATTCAGTGCTTTATCCCCAGGCCACAAGAGTGAGCAGAGGGGCCCAAGGGTGAGGCTGAGTGGTGGAGCGTATATGTGGGAGGCCCTGGGCTGCATCTCCTCCACCGCCATGCAATAGCGTTCTATCGTATTCTGGGAAGCAGACTGCCAAGCTCCTTTAAGACTTTACATACCATAAATGAGCAATGTGAGAGGGGGGCCAATCTGGGCAGAGAAGCAGTAAGTCTACAATTCAGTATAGGGGCCAGAGATAGCGTAGCAGGGTAGGGCATGTGCCTAGCCCATGGCCCACCCAGGTTTGACTTCCAGCACCTCTTAGGGTCCCCTGAGGCTACCAGGAGTGATCTCTGAGCACAAAGCCAGGAGTAAGCCCCGAGCACTGCCAGGTAAGGCCTGAAACTCCAAATAAAGAAAATACAGAATCAGAGGGCATAAAGTCATGACCAGACGGAGAAGAAATACCTTTCTGTCGCAACTCTTTCTTCGAGGGTTAATAACCCAGCCACCAAAGAAGATAACACAGTGTGAAGCTAATGCACACAACAATCCCTCACTCACATTTTTTTCCTTTTGGGTTACACCCGCGATGCTCAGGGGTTTCTCCTGGCTCTGCACTCAGGAATTACTCCTGGCTGTGCTCAGGGGACCGTATGGGATGCCGGGATAGAACCCAGGTCGGCCGCATGGAAGGCAAACACCCTGTCTGCTGGACTAGTTCAGGCTCCAGGTGTTACCAATTACAGAGGTTTCCTGCTCTTCTCTTTCATGCCAAGTCTGCAGGAGCACTTTTCAGCCCTTCTTTCCCCTTGACCTGTCTCCTCAGTGCCTGAGGAGTGAAAACTGGTTGGAGGAGTGAAGAGCTTATGGCCCTGGTAGCGCCCCAGCACTCATGACACAGCACCTTGTCCTTCCTCTGCAGAGAGAAACTGCAATGGTCCCCACTGGACATCCAACCCCTGAGAGCGAAAGCAGGACTGGATAAAAGTGTTGAGAGATACTGGTAAATCCCTTGCCTGGCAGGAATTTATCAGGATTGATCTATAGGGCATTTAGAAGCCAGCCAAGAAGAGCCCAGTACAATTATGGCTATAAATCTAAGCTCAAGAGGTTACAAAAACAATACTGAGGAAAAACAAGGTTTAACTTTGGTCTTTTCAGGAGGTGGGGAAACGGCTCAGTTTTTCTCAAAGCCAGGAGTGGCTGAGGAGAGGGAGAAAGGGGAGGTGGATGATATGGAGAAGACCAGATCTTCTCGGGAATGAAGCGCTTGGGAAACCATGGGGCCCATCAGCCCTTCTGTGCTGCTGATGCCCCGAAACTTCAGAGCGTGCTTCCACCCTGCCCGGTGCAGGGAGCCCCGAAGATGGGAAGGGCCTCACTGACAGCCTTTGTAGGGCCTGACCACTTCTGGACTCTTGTATTCCTGGATAGCAAAAGGTCCTTCCATGGAGTTGATGGAATAATGGTAGAGCCCATCCTATGTCGGTCCTGGGACTTTTTTTTCTTTGTGGCGGGGGGGCTAGTGAGGGGCACACTCCGCAGTGCACAGGTTTGGCTGCTTGTATGATCTCTCTCACCCCCAAGGGTTCTCACTTTATAAAAACTGGGTCTCCCCTCACCTCATCTGAGTTTTGACCTAATTAAAATAACATGAAATCTAAAAAATAAAAAAAAATTGTTTTTAATTATGCTAGCTAAAACTGTGCACTGAGGAGCAGGAAGAAAACAGCTGTGTCCTGATACTAGGAAGCTGCCACATAGAAAATAAAAATCAGAAAACATCAATCTTAGCAGCCTATAAGAAATGTCATTCAGAGCCTTCTGAAGCTGGCAGAATATTTACTCAAGGGCTAGAGCGATAGTCCAGCGGGTAGGGCATTTGCCTTGCGCGCAGCCGACCTGGGTTCGATCCCCCGGCATCCCATATGGTCCCCTGAGCACCTCCAGGAGTAATTCCTGAGTGCAGAGCCAGGAGTAACCCCTGAGCATTGCCAGGTGTGACCCAAAAAAGCAAAACAAAACAAAACAAAAGAATATTTACTCAAAGTCATACCAACTGGGCCTTAGTACAGCAGATAGGAAACTGCCTTGCGTACAGCCACCCCGATTCAATCCCCAGCATCCCATGACCGCTCCCCTTCCCCCCCAAGCACACCAGGAGTAATTTCTGAATGCAGAGCCAGGAGTAACCTGAGTACTGCCCGATGTAGACAAAAAACAAATAAAAAATAGTTAACATCTATAATACACAATCATCAGTGTCAACATATGGTTAAGTTATCTCCCCAAATATGGAAGACCCATAAGAACAGAGACAGTGCTACTTGCCCTGGCCTGCGGGACATTCTATACAAGACACTCCATCAAAATTTACCAAGTGATGGGGGCCAGAGTGATAGTCCAGCGGGTAGGGTGTTTGACTTGCATGCAGCCCACCCGGGTTCGATCCCCGCATCCCATATGGTCTCCCCACGCAGTGCCAGGACCCTGAGCATCACTGGGTGTGACCCAAAAAAGCAAAAAAAAAAAAAATTTACCAAGTGATGGGGCCGGAGCAATAGTCCAGTGGGTAGGGCGTTTGGCTTCTGCGCGGCCAGCCCATGCCGGCCTGGGTTCCATCTCTAGCATCCCATATGGTCCCCGAGCACCACCAGGATTAATTCCTGAGTGCAGAGCCAGAAAAAACCCATGAGCATTGCCGGGTGTGGCCCAAAAAAGAAAAAAAATTACCAAATGAGGACTGGGGAGAGACCTCCAAGGTTGAGTCCAGGCTCTGTGGGATCTCTGGGTCCACCCTACCACTACACAGTTCTCAAAGCACTACAGAGAGCAACTTCCAAACATCCAGCACAGGGCTACCCCCCAAATGCCAATGGGTGTGGTCCCAAACTCCCCACCACCACCAAAATAATCTACTAAATAAGGTTCAGGGGCTGTGGCCCGGCGACAGAGAACTTGCCATGTATATGTAAGGCTCTGGGCTTGATCCCTAGCACTGCACCAAAATATCACTGTATCACTGTTTTCCTGTAGATCATTGATTTGCTCAAGCAAAATATAAATAAACAAAAGTTTACAATGAATGATGTCTGATATCAAACTGGCACTTATCTCCACAATCACATAGACCTAGAAACTTCACATTCTGTGAAATATGTCCAGTGTGCACTGCAGGTGGAACAAAGCACCTCTCTCTTTGCTGCTGGAGAGAGCAGACCGGCTATTCTTGCCATCCAGTTTAGAGGGGGAGAAAGTAGGGCAACCGTTATTCCCGCTGTCCAAATGGGGAGAAATGAGGGAGCTTTGATGCGCATATTCAGTAAGGCAGAATGTCTGCTATTGGCCTAAACCAAAGGACACATTGGGGCTGGAGCGATAGCCCAGCGGGTAGGGCGTTGCCTTGCCCCGCGGCCGGCCTGTGTTGGCCCGGTTCGATCCCCGGAATCCCATATGGTCCCCTGAGCACCGCCAGGAGTAGCCCCTGAGCGTCACTGGGTGTGACCCAAAAAAAGAAAAGGGGGCACATTAATAGTGACTACATTAGAAACAAAATCTTGGGACTGGGGCTGGAGTGATAGCCCAGTGAGTAGGGCATTTGCCTTGCACGCAGCCGGCCCATGCCGGCCTGGGTTTGATCCCTAGGCATCCCATATGATGTCCCTCAAGCACCGCCAGGAGTAATGCCTGAGTGCAGAGCCAGGAGAAACCCCTGAGCATTGCTGGGTGTGACCCAAAAAGCAAAAAAAAAAAAAAAAAAAAAAATCTTGGGACTGGAGTGACAGCACAGTGGGAAGGGCATTTGCCTTGTACATGACCAACCCAGGATTGATCCCCGGCATCCCATATGGTCCAGGAGTAATTCCTGAGTACAGAGCCAGGAGTAACCTGAGCATTGCCGGTGTGACTCAAAAAAGCAAAATAAATATATACTAAAAAAAAGAAGAAAGAAAGAAACAAATTCTTTCAGAGCCTGGAGCTCTCCCCCCCACCCAAGTAACCATTTTATAGGCAGCACTCAGTCAGCTGGTTCACAAAAGGCACTTTTGGAAGAAAATAGATCTTATTATCTTATTCCTTCTCTCTATTGCAAAACCACCTTCAATGGTAATGTACAAAGCGTTCACATCGGTGACCTTACCGGGTTCCTGTAAGCACTCACTCAGCTGCACACAGGGCAGATACTATCGTTGCTGTTTACCTTTGTGAAGACTGAGGTCAGAGAGAGGAGGAGGCAGGATTTGATCCAGTCACATATGCATAGGGCTCAGGCTCTGGCTCAGAGGCCAGACTCCTGGTGTCCTTGGACTCCTGGTACAAGGGCTCCTCCCTAATCCACCCTGCCTTCTTCAGCAAGTTGCACAACATACACTTTAACTTATGGCTCTAAATTTGGACCCTGCCCAAGTGAAGCTTTCCGGAGGTGGCTGTGCTGAAGAGCAAGAGAAGAGACTTTACTACCTCAAATGTGAGTTTTTTTAAATTGTGTGTGGTGTCAAGGGATCAAACCTGGGGCTTCACACATGTCAGGCAGGCAACCTATATACTCTGCTCTCAAGTAGCACCCCTAATCCTATTTTCTTTTAAATAGGGGGCGTTACTATACCCAAGAGTTTCCTCCCAGGCTGGAATAAGGGATTACACCAGTGGTACCTACGGACAGTACAAGGGATACAACCTGGGCCTCTTGCATGCAAAACGTCCTCCAACCCTTCGATCCCGGCATCCCATATGGTCCCCCGAGCACTGCCAGGAGTAATTCCTGAGTGCAGAGCCAGGAGTAACCCCTGAGCATCGCCGGGTGTGACCCAAAAAGAAAAAAAAAAATCAAAACAAAACAACGTGCTCCAGCCCGTTGAGCTATCTCCCCAGTCCATGACACAACTTTTTGGTGAGGGGCACACATGGTAGTTCTCAGGGGTTAACTGGATCTATACTCAGGAACTATTCCTGGCTGGGCTCATGGACCATAGGGGATGCAGGGAATAGAACCCAAGTTGGCCTCATTGCAAGGCAAGCAGCCTACCTACTATACTATTTCTCTAGTCCTCTTTCTTTCAATGAGCCTTTGGTAGTTTTATTATTTTATTATTGACTTATTTATGACTTTTGGGGTCACACCCGGCAATACTCAGGGTTTACTCCTGACCATGGTCGGGAAACCGTACCCAACCTGCTGTACTATCGCTTTGACTTTGGTGTGATTAATTAATCAATTTTTTTTTTTTTTGCATTTTGTGTCAGGTCATACCCGGCAATGCGCAGGGGTTACTCCTGGCTCTGCACTCAAGAATTACTCCTGGCAGTGCTCAGGGGACCATATGGGATGCCGGTGATTGAACCCGGTTTGCTGCGTGCAAGGCAAATGTCCTACCCACTGGACTATCGCTCCGGTCCCTTATTAATTAATTTTTTAATTGATATATTGTTACAAATTTGTCCGTCACTGGACTTTGACTCTGGACAAGAACTGAGTGCTGAAAGAAGGGAAAGGGATATTGTGATAACCTCAGTATCTGTACTGGAAGCTATGATTCCCCAAAATGGCTATGGGGGAGGGAGGAAGGGAGAGAAAATGTTCCCGCCATAGAGGCAGACTGGTTGTGGGGGATTGGCGGGAGGGAAGCTGGAGACATTGATACCAGCCTATCACAGCCCGGCCTCGGCGCCGCGTTTCATCAATAAATGCTGGATTTTGAGATGACTACAAGAGTATGCTACCCGCGGCAGAGCCTGGCAAGCTACCCGTGTCGTATTTAATATGCCAAATACCAGTAACAATTATAGACCTCATTCCCACTACCTGATGGAACGGTTTGAGGCTCTTTATGTTCCAGAGCAAGCAGGTGCCCTTGGGCTCTACTTGCATGAGACAGGTCATATGGAGATGTTACTGGTGCCCGCTTGAGCAAATCGATGAACGGGAAGACAGTGATAGACAGTGGACTTTGGTCATACACTGTTCCATCACTCATCCTTTCACCAGTGCACATTTTCCACTATCAATGTCTCCAGCTTCCCTCCCGCCATCCCCCACAACCAGTCTGCCTCTATGCCAGGCACATTCCCTCTCCCTTCCTCCCTCCGACCTCCCTCCTTCTCTCTCTCTCCCCCCCCCATAGCCATTTTGGGGAATTATGGCTTCCAGTACAGATACTGAGATTATCACAATATCCCTTTCCCTCCTTTCAGCACTCCAGTTCTTGTCCAGAGAAGTTGTCATTTCCAACCACCATTGCCATAGTGATCCCTTCTCTGCCCTAACTGCCCTCCACCCCACACACATTTGTGGCAAGCTTCCAACCCTGGGCCAGTCCTCCTGGCCCATTTCTTCTGATCTTGATATTAGCCTCATATCTTTTTTGCCCCACAAATTACTGCATTATATATCCCCATTCTTAATGATGAGGAGGGAGAAAGTTAATCACAGTCGGGAGGTGGGGCAGTTCCTCCATTGTTTTCTTCTTAGACTAGTGCAGTAGTTCAAGAACAAGATAGTGATCTACTATAGCCAAGGTACTTAAGGTCAGGGTTCAGTCCTCTCTTTCATCCACGTAAGTCATGAAATAATCATTTTATTACACAAATCTTCTCTAGTGAAACATGGGCCCTAGCATGCCTGGACATTGAAGCCCAATTTGGAGTGTTCTAATCAAAGAAAAGCAAACCAGTCTATTAAAAAGGGGCCAAGTCGTTACCAATGGGCAAGTCTTCACTGGAAAAATTTCTGGAATTGAGAGGATCCATATTTGCCATGTACTACACTCCCCACCTGTGGGCCAATACCCGTGTGACTCCTATTAAGGCCTTACTCATCTCCAGGCCTGTCCACACTAGAACACTGCATCCAAAGAATTTCTAGGTGGCCCAGAGAGATAACCCAATGGGTTGGAGTGCCAGGTTTGATCTGTAGCACTGTCTGGTCCCCTGAGCACTTCCAGAAGCAAATTTCCACCACAAAGACAAGAGTAGCCCCTGAGCACCACTGGATGTGGCCCAAATAAGCAAAAAAAAAAAGCATTTCTAAGGTCAAGGAATTGTAAATTTCAGGGGCCGAGCAATAGGCCAGCAGGGAGGGCATTTGCCTTGTATGCAGCTGTTCTGGGTTTGATCCCCAGCATCCCATATGGTCCTCTGAGCACAGCCAGGAATAATTCCTGAGTGCAGAGACATGAGTAACCCCTGAGCATTGCCGGGTGTGACACAAAAAGAAAAAAAAAAGAAATTATAAATTTCTAGCACCCAGACTCTTAAAACCAAAAGAGGACTGGAGAGACATAACAGTGGGCAGGGTGCTTGCCTTACGTGCTGCTGACCCTGGTTTGATCCCTGGCACCCCAGATGGTCTCTGAGTCCTACCAGGAATGATTCCTGAGTGCAGAGCCAGGAGTAAGCCCTGAGCATCACCAGATATGACTCAAAAAAACAAATCAAAGGGGCTCGAGGGATAGTACAGCAGGTAGGGTGTTTGCTTTGCACGTGACCGACCAACTTCAATCTCTGGCATCCCATATGGTCACCCAGGCAATGCCAGGAATAATCCCTTAGTGCTGAGCCAGGAGTAACCCATGAGCATAGCTGGGTGTGACCCAAAAAAAAGCAAAACAAAACAGTAAGAAATCAAGGCAGGTTTCTATTTGGACCTCAAAGTGCCTATTCATTTCCAAGCAACCTGGAGAAGATCAAGGCAGACCATCGTTGTGTTTGGCCGGAGGACTCAGCACTGTCAGGATAAGGACTAAGGAAGAGCTTGCAATC